>CALNHX010009307.1:0-51234 GCA_940337035.1 Agriotes lineatus | reverse complement strand
TTAGGGACATATGGGACATTTAGGACGTCCGGGACGTCTGGGACGTTAAGGACATATGGGACATCTGAGACGTCTGGGACGTTAGGGACATATGGGACATCTAGGACGTCTGGGACATTAGGGACATATGGGACATTTAGGACGTCCGGGACATTTGGGACGCCTCGGACATTAGAGACATATGGGACATATGAGACATCCAGGACGTCTGGGACGTTAGGGACATATGGGACATCTGGGACGTCCGGGACGTTAATGACATATGGGACATCTAGGGCGTCTGGGACGTTTGGGACGTTAAGGACATATGGGACATTTAGGACGCCTGGGACATTAGGGACATATGAGACATCTGGGACGTCTGGGACGTTAAGGACATATGAGACATCTGGGACGTCTGGGACGTTAAGGACATATGGAACATCTAGGACATCTGGGACGTCTGGGACGATAGGGACATATGGAACATCTAGGACGCCTGGGACTTTAGAAACATATGGGACCTATGGGACATCTGGGACGTCTGGGACGTTAAGGACATTTGGGAAATCTAGGACGTCTGGGACGTCTAAAACGTTAAGGACATATGGGACATTTAGGACGCCTGGGACATTAGGATCATTTGGGACATATGGGCCATCTGGGACGCCTGGGACATTAGAGACATATGGGACATATTGAACATCTGGGACGTCTGGGACGTTACGGACATATGGGACATCTGGGACGCCTGGGACGTTAAGGACATATGGGACATTTAGGACGCCTGGGACATTAGGGACAAATTCGACATATGGGATATCTGGGACGTCTGGGACGTTAAGGACATATGGGACATCTAGGACGTCTGGGACGTCTGGGAGGTTAAGGACATATGGGACATTTAGGACGCCCTGGACATTAGGAACATATGGGACATTAGGGAGATCTGGGACGCCTGGGACATTAGGGACATATGGGACATATAGGACATCTGGGACGTCTGGGACGTTATTGACATATAGGACATCTGGGACGTCTGGGACGTTAAAGATATAAGGGACATCTAGGACGTCTGGGACGTTAGGGTCATATGGGAGATCTGGGACGTCTGGGACGTTAGGGACATTTAAGACATCTAAGACGTCTGGGACGTTAGGGACATATGGAACATCTGGGACGTTAGGGACATATGGGACATCTGGGATGTCTGGGACGTTAGGGAGATATAGGACATATGGGATATCTGGGACGTCTGGGACGTTAAGGATGTATGGGACATCTAGGACGTCTGGGACATTAAGGACATATGAGAGATATAGGACATATGGGACGGCTGGGACGTTTGAGACATATGGGACATCTGGGACGTCTGGGACGTTAGGGACATATGGGACATCTAGGACGTCTGGGACGTCTGAAACGCTAAGGACATATGGGACATTTAAAACTTCTGGGACATTAGGGACATATGGGACATATGGGACATCTGGGACGCCTGGGACATTAGGGACATATGAGACATATGAGACATCTGGGACGTCTGGGACGTTAAGAACATATGGGACATCTGGGACGTCTGAGACGTTAGGGACATATGGGACATCTGGGACGTCTGGGACGTTAGGGACACATAGGACATCTAGGACGTCTGAGACGTCTGGGACGTTAGGGACATATTGGACATCTAGGACGTCTGGGACATTAGGGACATATGGGACATTTAGGACGTCCGGGACGTCTGGGACGTTAAGGACATATGGGACATCTGGGACGTCTGGGACGTTAGGGACATATGGGACATTTAGGACGTCTGGGACGTTAGGGACATATGGGACATCTAGGACGTCTGAGACGTCTGGGACGTTAGGGACATATGGGACATCTAGGACGTCTGGGACATTAGGGACATATGGGACATTTAGGACGTCCGGGACGTCTGGGACGTTAAGGACATATGGGACATCTGAGACGTCTGGGACGTTAGGGACATATGGGACATCTAGGACGTCTGGGACATTAGGGACATATGGGACATTTAGGACGTCCGGGACGTCTGGGACGTTAAGGACATATGGGACATCTGGGACGTCTGGGACGTTAGGGACATATGGGAAATTTAGGACGTCCGGGACGTTTGGGACGTTAAGGACATATGGGACATCTGGGACGTCTGGGACGTTAAGGACATATGGGACATCTAGGACGTCTGGGACGTCTGAAACGCTAAGGACATATGGGACATTTAAAACTTCTGGGACATTAGGGACATATGGGACATATGGGACATCTGGGACGCCTGGGACAAGAGGGACATATGAGACATATGAGACATCTGGGACGTCTGGGACGTTAAGAACATATGGGACATCTGGGACGTCTGAGACGTTAGGGACATATGGGACATCTGGGACGTCTGGGACGTTAGGGACACATAGGACATCTAGGACGTCTGAGACGTCTGGGACGTTAGGGACATATGGGACATCTAGGACGTCTGGGACGATAGGGGCATATGGGACATCTAGCACGTCTGAGACGTCTGGGACGTTAGGGACATATGGGACATTTAGGACGTCCGGGACGTCTGGGACGTTAAGGACATATGGGACATCTGGGACGTCTGGGACGTTAGGGACATATGGGACATTTAGGACGTCTGGGACGTTAGGGACATATGGGACATCTAGGACGTCTGAGACGTCTGGGACGTTAGGGACATATGGGACATCTAGGACGTCTGGGACATTAGGGACATATGGGACATTTAGGACGTCCGGGACGTCTGGGACGTTAAGGACATATGGGACATCTGAGACGTCTGGGACGTTAGGGACATATGGGACATCTAGGACGTCTGGGACATTAGGGACATATGGGACATTTAGGACGTCCGGGACGTCTGGGACGTTAAGGACATATGGGATATCTGGGACGTCTGGGACGTTAGGGACATATGGGAAATTTAGGACGTCCGGGACGTTTGGGACGTTAAGGACATATGGGACATCCGGGACGTCTGGGACGTTAGGGACATACGGGACAGCTGAGACGTCTGGGACGTTAGAGACATATGGGACATCTAGGACACCTGGGACTTCTGGGACGTTAGGGACATATGGAACTTCTAGGACGCCTGGGACGTTAGAAACATATGAAACATATGGGACATCTGGGACGTCTGGGACGTTAAGGACATTTGGGACATCTAGGACGTCTGGGACGTCTGGGACGTTAAGGACATATGGGACATTTAGGACGCCTAGGACATTAGGGACATTTGGAACATATGGGAGATCTGGGACGCCTGGGACATTAGGGACATATGGGACATATAGGACATCTCTGACGGCTGGGACGTTAGGGACATATGGGACATCTGGGGCGTCTGGGACGTTAAGGATACAAGGGACATCTGGGACGTCTGGGACGTTAGGGACATATGGGAGATCTGGGACGTCTGGGACGTTAGGGACATATAGGACATCTAGGACGTCTGGGACGTTAGGGACATATGGGACTTCTGGCACGTCTGGGACGTTAGGGAGATATAGGACCTATGGGATATCTGGGACGTCTGGGACGTTAAGGATATATGGGACATCTAGGACGTCTGGGACGTTAGGGACATATGGGACATCTGGGACGCCTGAGACATTAAGGACATATGGAACATATACGACATATGGGACGTCTGGGACGTTAGAGACATATGGGACATCTGGGACGTCTGGGACGTTAAGGACATATGGGACATCTAGGACGTCTGGGACGTCTGGGACGTTAAAGACATATGGGACATTTAGGGCGCCTGGGACATTAGGGACATATGAGACATATGGGACATCTGGGACGTCTTGGACGTTAAGGACATATGGAACATCTAGGACGTCTGGGACGTCAGGGACGTTAGGGACATACGGGACAGCTGGGACGTCTGGGACGTTAGGGACATATGGAACATTTGGACGTCTTAGACGTTAGGGACATATGGAACATCTAGGACGCCTGGGTCATTAGGGACACATGGGACATATTAGACATCTGGGATGTCTGGGACTTTAAGGACATATGGGGCATCTAGGACGTCTGGGACGTGTGGGACGTTAAGGACATATGGGACATTTAGGACGCCTGGGACATTAGGGACATTTGGAACAGATGGGACATTTGGGACGCCTCGGACATTAGAGACATATGGGACATATGGGACATCTAGGACGTCTGGGACGTTAAGGACATATGGGACATCTGTTACGTCTGGGACGTTAAGGACATATAGGACATGTAGGACGTCTTGGACATTAGGGACATATGGAACATCTAGGACGCCTGGGTCATTAGGGACACATGGGACATATTAGACATCTGGGATGTCTGGGACGTTAAGGACATATGAGACATCTGGGACGTCTGGGACGTTAAGGACATATGGAACATCTAGGACGTCTGGGACGTCAGGGACGTTAGGGACATACGGGACAGCTGGGACGTCTGGGACGTTAGGGACATATGGAACATTTGGACGTCTTGGACGTTAGGGACATATGGAACATCTAGGACGCCTGGGTCATTAGGGACACATGGGACATATTAGACATCTGGGATGTCTGGGACTTTAAGGACATATGGGGCTTCTAGGACGTCTGGGACGTGTGGGACGTTAAGGACATATGGGACATTTAGGACGCCTGGGACATTAGGGACATTTGGGACATATGGGACATTTGGGACGCCTCGGACATTAGAGACATATGGGACATATGGGACATCTAGGACGTCTGGGACGTTAGGGACATATGGGACATCTGGGACGTCCGGGACGTTAAGGACATATGGGACATTTAGGACGCCTGGGACATTAGGGACATATGAGACATCTGGGACGTCTGGGACGTTAAGGACATATGAGACATCTGGGACGTCTGGGACGTTAAGGACATATGGAACATCTAGGACATCTGGGACGTCTGGGACGATAGGGACATATGGAACATCTAGGACGCCTGGGACATTAGAAACATATGGGACCTATGGGACATCTGGGACGTCTGGGACGTTAAGGACATTTGGGACATCTAGGACGTCTGGGACGTCTGGAACGTTAAGGACATATGGGACATTTAGGACGCCTGGGACATTAGGATCATTTGGGACATATGGGTCATCTGGGACGCCTGGGACATTAGAGACATATGGGACATATTGAACATCTGGGACCTCTGGGACGTTACGGACATATGGGACATCTGGGACGCCTGGGACGTTAAGGACATATGGGACATTTAGGACGCCTGGGACATTAGGGACATATTCGACATATGGGATATCTGGGACGTCTGGGACGTTAAGGACATATGGGACATCTAGGACGTCTGGGACGTCTGGGAGGTTAAGGACATATGGGACATTTAGGACGCCCTGGACATTAGGAACATATGGGCATTAGGGAGATCTGGGACGCCTGGGACATTAGGGACATATGGGACATATAGGACATCTGGGACGTCTGGGACGTTATTGACATATAGGACATCTGGGACGTCTGGGACGTTAAAGATATAAGGGACATCTAGGCCGTCTGGGACGTTAGGGTCATATGGGAGATCTGGGACGTCTGGGACGTTACGGACATATAAGACATCTAAGACGTCTGGGACGTTAGGGACATATGGAACATCTGGGACGTTAGGGACATATGGGACATCTGGGATGTCTGGGACGTTAGGGAGATATAGGACATATGGGATATCTGGAACGTCTGGGACGTTAAGGATGTATGGGACATCTAGGACGTCTGGGACATTAAGGACATATGAGAGATATGAGACATATGAGACGGCTGGGACGTTAGAGACATATGGGACATCTGGGACGTCTGGGACGTTAAGGACATATGGGACATCTAGGACGTCTGGGACGTCTGAAACGCTAAGGACATATGGGACATTTAAAACTTCTGGGACATTAGGGACATATGGGACATATGGGACATCTGGGACGCCTGGGACATTAGGGACATATGAGACATATGAGACATCTGGGACGTCTGGGACGTTAAGAACATATGGGACATCTGGGACGTCTGAGACGTTAGGGACATATGGGACATCTTGGACATCTGGGACGTTAGGGACACATAGGACATCTAGGACGTCTGAGACGTCTGGGACGTTAGGGACATATGAGACATCTAGGACGTCTGGGACGTTAGGGGCATATGGGACATCTAGCACGTCTGAGACGTCTGGGACGTTAGGGACATATGGGACATATAGGACTTCTGGGACATTAGGGACATATGGGACATTTAGGACGTCCGGGACGTCTGGGACGTTAAGGACATATGGGACATCTGGGACGTCTGGGACGTTAGGGACATATGGGACATTTAGGACGTCTGGGACGTTAGGTACATATGGGACATCTAGGACGTCTGAGACGTCTGGGACGTTAGGGACATATGGGACATCTAGGACGTCTGGGACATTAGGGACATATGGGACATTTAGGATGTCCGGGACGTCTGGGACGTTAAGGACATATGGGACATCTGAGACGTCTGGGACGTTAGGGACATATGGGACATCTAGGAAGTCTGGGACATTAGGGACATATGGGACATTTAGGACGTCCGGGACGTCTGGGACGTTAAGGACATATGGGACATTTAGGACGCCTGGGACATTAGGGACATTTGGGACATATGGGACATTTGGGACGCCTCGGACATTAGAGACATATGGGACATATGGGACATCTAGGACGTCTGGGACGTTAGGGACATATGGGACATCTGGGACGTCCGAGACGTTAATGACATATGGGACATCTAGGGCGTCTGGGACGTTTGGGACGTTAAGGACATATGGGACATTTAGGACGCCTGGGACATTAGGGACATATGAGACATCTGGGACGTCTGGGACGTTAAGGACATATGAGACATCTGGGACGTCTGGGACGTTAAGGACATATGGAACATCTAGGACATCTGGGACGTCTGGGACGATAGGGACATATGGAACATCTAGGACGCCTGGGACATTAGAAACATATGGGACCTATGGGACATCTGGGACGTCTGGGACGTTAAGGACATTTGGGACATCTAGGACGTCTGGGACGTCTGGAACGTTAAGGACATATGGGACATTTAGGACGCCTGGGACATTAGGATCATTTGGGACATATGGGTCATCTGGGACGCCTGGGACATTAGAGACATATGGGACATATTGAACATCTGGGACGTCTGGGACGTTACGGACATATGGGACATCTGGGACGCCTGAGACGTTAAGGACATATGGGACATTTAGGACGCCTGGGACATTAGGGACAATTTCGACATATGGGATATCTGGGACGTCTGGGACGTTAAGGACATATGGGACATCTAGGACGTCTGGGACGTCTGGGAGGTTAAGGACATATGGGACATTTAGGACGCCCTGGACATTAGGAACATATGGGACATTATTGAGATCTGGGACGCCTGGGACATTAGGGACATATGGGACATATAGGACATCTGGGACGTCTGGGACGTTATTGACATATAGGACATCTGGGACGTCTGGGACGTTAAAGATATAAGGGACATCTAGGACGTCTGGGACGTTAGGGTCATATGGGAGATCTGGGACGTCTGGGACGTTAGGGACATATAAGACATCTAAGACGTCTGGGACGTTAGGGACATATGGAACATCTGGGACGTTAGGGACATATGGGACATCTTGGATGTCTGGGACGTTAGGGAGATATAGGACATATGGGATATCTGGGACGTCTGGGACGTTAAGGATGTATGGGACCTCTAGGACGTCTGGGACATTAAGGACATATGAGAGATATGGGACATATGGGACGGCTGGGACGTTAGAGACATATGGGACATCTGGGACGTCTGGGACGTTAAGGACATATGGGACATCTAGGACGTCTGGGACGTCTGAAACGCTAAGGACATATGGGACATTTAAAACTTCTGGGACATTAGGGACATATGGGACATATGGGACATCTGGGACGCCTGGGACATTAGGGACATATGAGACATATGAGACATCTGGGACGTCTGGGACGTTAAGAACATATGGGACATCTGGGACGTCTGAGACGTTAGGGACATATGGGACATCTGGGACGTCTGGGACGTTAGGGACACATAGGACATCTAGGACGTCTGAGACGTCTGGGACGTTAGGGACATATGGGACATCTAGGACGTCTGGGACGATAGGGGCATATGGGACATCTAGCACGTCTGAGACGTCTGGGACGTTAGGGACATATGGGACATCTAGGACGTCTGGGACATTAGGGACATATGGGACATTTAGGACGTCCGGGACGTCTGGGACGTTAAGGACATATGGGACATCTGGGAAGTCTGGGACGTTAGGGACATATGGGACATTTAGGACGTCTGGGACGTTAGGGACATATGGGACATCTAGGACGTCTGAGACGTCTGGGACGTTAGGGACATATGGGACATCTAGGACGTCTGGGACATTAGGGACATATGGGACATTTAGGACGTCCGGGACGTCTGGGACGTTAAGGACATATGGGACATCTGAGACGTCTGGGACGTTAGGGACATATGGGACATCTAGGACGTCTGGGACATTAGGGACATATGGGACATTTAGGACGTCCGGGACGTCTGGGACGTTAAGGACATATGGGATATCTGGGACGTCTGGGACGTTAGGGACATATGGGAAATTTAGGACGTCCGGGACGTTTGGGACGTTAAGGACATATGGGACATCCGGGACGTCTGGGACGTTAGGGACATACGGGACAGCTGAGACGTCTGGGACGTTAGAGACATATGGGACATCTAGGACACCTGGGACTTCTGGGACGTTAGGGACATATGGAACTTCTAGGACGCCTGGGACGTTAGAAACATATGAAACATATGGGACATCTGGGACGTCTGGGACGTTAAGGACATTTGGGACATCTAGGACGTCTGGGACGTCTGGGACGTTAAGGACATATGGGACATTTAGGACGCCTAGGACATTAGGGACATTTGGAACATATGGGAGATCTGGGACGCCTGGGACATTAGGGACATATGGGACATATAGGACATCTCTGACGGCTGGGACGTTAGGGACATATGGGACATCTGGGGCGTCTGGGACGTTAAGGATACAAGGGACATCTGGGACGTCTGGGACGTTAGGGACATATGGGAGATCTGGGACGTCTGGGACGTTAGGGACATATAGGACATCTAGGACGTCTGGGACGTTAGGGACATATGGGACTTCTGGCACGTCTGGGACGTTAGGGAGATATAGGACCTATGGGATATCTGAGACGTCTGGAACGTTAAGGATATATGGGACATCTAGGACGTCTGGGACGTTAGGGACATATGGGACATCTGGGACGCCTGAGACATTAAGGACATATGGAACATATACGACATATGGGACGTCTGGGACGTTAGAGACATATGGGACATCTGGGACGTCTGGGACGTTAAGGACATATGGGACATCTAGGACGTGTGGGACGTCTGGGACGTTAAAGACATATGGGACATTTAGGGCGCCTGGGACATTAGGGACATATGAGACATATGGGACATCTGGGACGTCTTGGACGTTAAGGACATATGGGACACCTAGGACGTCTGGGACGTCTGAAACGTTAACGACATATGGGACATTTAAAACGTCTGGGTCATTAGGGACATATGGGACATATGGGACATCTGGGACGCCTGGGACATTAGGGACATATGAGACATATGGCACATCTGGGACGTCTGGGACGTTAAGGACATATGGGACATCTGGGACGTCTGAGACGTTAGGGACATATGGGACATCTGGGACGTCTGGGACGTTAGGGACATATAGGACATCTAGGACGTCTGAGACGTTTGGAACGTTAGGGACATATGGGACATCTAGGACGTCTGGGACGTTAGAGACATATGGGACATCTAGGACGTCTGAGACGTCTGGGACATATGGGACATTTAGGACGTCTGGGACGTCTGAGACGTTAAGGACATATGAGACATCTGGGACGTCTGGGACGTTAGGGACATATGGGTCATCTGGGACGTCTGGGACGTTAAGGACATATGGGACATCTAGGACGTCTGGGACGTTAGGGACATATGGGACATCTGGGACGTCTGGGACTTTAGGGACATATGGGACATCTGGGACGTTAGAAACATATAGGACATCTACGACGTCTGTAACGTTAGAGACATATGGGACATCTAGGACATCTCGGACGTGTGGGACGTTAGGGACATACGGGACAGCTGAGACGTCTGGGACGTTAGAGACATATGCGACATTTAGGACGTCCGGGACGTCTGGGACGTTAAGGACATATGGGACATTTAGGACGCCTAGGACGTTAGGGACATATGGAACATATGCGACATCTGGGACGCCTGGGACATTAGAGACATGTGGGACATATTGGACATCTAGGACGTCTGGGACGTTAGGGACATATAGGACATGTAGGACGTCTTGGACATTAGGGACATATGGAACATCTAGGACGCCTGGGTCATTAGGGACACATGGGACATATTAGACATCTGGGATGTCTGGGACTTTAAGGACATATGGGGCATCTAGGACGTCTGGGACGTTAGGGACATATAGGACATGTAGGACGTCTTGGACATTAGGGACATATGGAACATCTAGGACGCCTGGGTCATTAGGGACACATGGGACATATTAGACATCTGGGATGTCTGGGACGTTAAGGACATATGAGATATCTGGGACGTCTGGGACGTTAGGGACATATGGAATATCTAGGACGCCTAGGACATTAAGGTCATATGGGACATATGTTACATCTGGGACGTCTGGGATGTTAGGGACATATGGGACATCTGGGACGTGCGGGACGTTAAGGACATATGGGACATATAGGATGTCTGGGACGTCCAGGACGTTAAAGACATATGGGACATTTAGGACGCCTGGCACATTAGGGACATATGGGACATATGGGACATCTAATACGCCTGGGACATTAGGGATATATAAGACCTTTGGGACATCTGGGACGTCTGGGACGTTAGAGACATATGGAACATCTAGGACGCCTGGGTCATTAGGGACACATGGGACATATTAGACATCTGGGATGTCTGGGACGTTAAGGACATATGAGACATCTGGGACGTCTGGGACGTTAAGGACATATGGAACATCTAGGACGTCTGGGACGTCAGGGACGTTAGGGACATACGGGACAGCTGGGACGTCTGGGACGTTAGGGACATATGGAACATTTGGACGTCTTGGACGTTAGGGACATATGGAACATCTAGGACGCCTGGGTCATTAGGGACACATGGGACATATTAGACATCTGGGATGTCTGGGACTTTAAGGACATATGGGGCATCTAGTACGTCTGGGACGTGTGGGACGTTAAGGACATATGGGACATTTAGGACGCCTGGGACATTAGGGACATTTGGAACAGATGGGACATTTGGGACGCCTCGGACATTAGAGACATATGGGACATATGGGACATCTAGGACGTCTGGGACGTTAGGGACATATGGGACATCTGTTACGTCTGGGACGTTAAGGACATATAGGACATGTAGGACGTCTTGGACATTAGGGACATATGGAACATCTAGGACGCCTGGGTCATTAGGGACACATGGGACATATTAGACATCTGGGATGTCTGGGACGTTAAGGACATATGAGACATCTGGGACGTCTGGGACGTTAAGGACATATGGAACATCTAGGACGTCTGGGACGTCAGGGACGTTAGGGACATACGGGCCAGCTGGGACGTCTGGGACGTTAGGGACATATGGAACATTTGGACGTCTTGGACGTTAGGGACATATGGAACATCTAGGACGCCTGGGTCATTAGGGACACATGGGACATATTAGACATCGGGGATGTCTGGGACTTTAAGGACATATGGGGCTTCTAGGAGGTCTGGGACGTGTGGGACGTTAAGGACATATGGGACATTTAGGACGCCTGGGACATTAGGGACATTTGGGACATATGGGACATTTGGGACGCCTCGGACATTAGAGACATATGGGACATATGGGACATCTAGGACGTCTGGGACGTTAGGGACATATGGGACATCTGGGACGTCCGGGACGTTAAGGACATATGGGACATTTAGGACGCCTGGGACATTAGGGACATATGAGACATCTGAGACGTCTGGGACGTTAAGGACATATGAGACATCTGGGACGTCTGGGACGTTAAGGACATATGGAACATCTAGGACATCTGGGACGTCTGGGACGATAGGGACATATGGAACATCTAGGACGCCTGGGACATTAGAAACATATGGGACCTATGGGACATCTGGGACGTCTGGGACGTTAAGGACATTTGGGACATCTAGGACGTCTGGGACGTCTGGAACGTTAAGGACATATGGGACATTTAGGACGCCTGGGACATTAGGATCATTTGGGACATATGGGTCATCTGGGACGCCTGGGACATTAGAGACATATGGGACATATTGAACATCTGGGACGTCTGGGACGTTACGGACATATGGGACATCTGGGACGCCTGGGACGTTAAGGACATATGGGACATTTTGGACGCCTGGGACATTAGGGACATATTCGACATATGGGATATCTGGGACGTCTGGGACGTTAAGGACATATGGGACATCTAGGACGTCTGGGACGTCTGGGAGGTTAAGGACATATGGGACATTTAGGACGCCCTGGACATTAGGAACATATGGGCATTAGGGAGATCTGGGACGCCTGGGACATTAGGGACATATGGGACATATAGGACATCTGGGACGTCTGGGACGTTATTGACATATAGGACATCTGGGACGTCTGGGACGTTAAAGATATAAGGGACATCTAGGACGTCTGGGACGTTAGGGTCATATGGGAGATCTGGGACGTCTGGGACGTTACGGACATATAAGACATCTAAGACGTCTGGGACGTTAGGGACATATGGAACATCTGGGACGTTAGGGACATATGGGACATCTGGGATGTCTGGGACGTTAGGGAGATATAGGACATATGGGATATCTGGGACGTCTGGGACGTTAAGGATGTATGGGACATCTAGGACGTCTGGGACATTAAGGACATATGAGAGATATGAGACATATGAGACGGCTGGGACGTTAGAGACATATGGGACATCTGGGACGTCTGGGACGTTAAGGACATATGGGACATCTAGGACGTCTGGGACGTCTGAAACGCTAAGGACATATGGGACATTTAAAACTTCTGGGACATTAGGGACATATGGGATATATGGGACGTCTGGGACGCCTGGGACATTAGGGACATATGAGACATATGAGACATCTGGAACGTCTGGGACGTTAAGAACATATGGGACATCTGGGACGTCTGAGACGTTAGGGACATATGGGACATCTTGGACATCTGGGACGTTAGGGACATATGGAACATCTAGGACGCCTGGGTCATTAGGGACACATGGGACATATTAGACATCTGGGATGTCTGGGACTTTAAGGACATATGGGGCATCTAGGACGTCTGGGACGTTAGGGACATATAGGACATGTAGGACGTCTTGGACATTAGGGACATATGGAACATCTAGGACGCCTGGGTCATTAGGGACACATGGGACATATTAGACATCTGGGATGTCTGGGACGTTAAGGACATATGAGATATCTGGGACGTCTGGGACGTTAGGGACATATGGAATATCTAGGACGCCTAGGACATTAAGGTCATATGGGACATATGTTACATCTGGGACGTCTGGGATGTTAGGGACATATGGGACATCTGGGACGTGCGGGACGTTAAGGACATATGGGACATATAGGACGTCTGGGACGTCCAGGACGTTAAAGACATATGGGACATTTAGGACGCCTGGCACATTAGGGACATATGGGACATATGGGACATCTAATACGCCTGGGACATTAGGGATATATAAGACCTTTGGGACATCTGGGACGTCTGGGACGTTAGAGACATATGGAACATCTAGGACGCCTGGGTCATTAGGGACACATGGGACATATTAGACATCTGGGATGTCTGGGACGTTAAGGACATATGAGACATCTGGGACGTCTGGGACGTTAAGGACATATGGAACATCTAGGACGTCTGGGACGTCAGGGACGTTAGGGACATACGGGACAGCTGGGACGTCTGGGACGTTAGGGACATATGGAACATTTGGACGTCTTGGACGTTAGGGACATATGGAACATCTAGGACGCCTGGGTCATTAGGGACACATGGGACATATTAGACATCTGGGATGTCTGGGACTTTAAGGACATATGGGGCATCTAGGACGTCTGGGACGTGTGGGACGTTAAGGACATATGGGACATTTAGGACGCCTGGGACATTAGGGACATTTGGAACAGATGGGACATTTGGGACGCCTCGGACATTAGAGACATATGGGACATATGGGACATCTAGGACGTCTGGGACGTTAGGGACATATGGGACATCTGTTACGTCTGGGACGTTAAGGACATATAGGACATGTAGGACGTCTTGGACATTAGGGACATATGGAACATCTAGGACGCCTGGGTCATTAGGGACACATGGGACATATTAGACATCTGGGATGTCTGGGACGTTAAGGACATATGAGACATCTGGGACGTCTGGGACGTTAAGGACATATGGAACATCTAGGACGTCTGGGACGTCAGGGACGTTAGGGACATACGGGACAGCTGGGACGTCTGGGACGTTAGGGACATATGGAACATTTGGACGTCTTGGACGTTAGGGACATATGGAACATCTAGGACGCCTGGGTCATTAGGGACACATGGGACATATTAGACATCTGGGATGTCTGGGACTTTAAGGACATATGGGGCTTCTAGGACGTCTGGGACGTGTGGGACGTTAAGGACATATGGGACATTTAGGACGCCTGGGACATTAGGGACATTTGGGACATATGGGACATTTGGGACGCCTCGGACATTAGAGACATATGGGACATATGGGACATCTAGGACGACTGGGACGTTAGGGACATATGGGACATCTGGGACGTCCGGGACGTTAAGGACATATGGGACATTTAGGACGCCTGGGACATTAGGGACATATGAGACATCTGGGACGTCTGGGACGTTAAGGACATATGAGACATCTGGGACGTCTGGGACGTTAAGGACATATGGAACATCTAGGACATCTGGGACGTCTGGGACGATAGGGACATATGGAACATCTAGGACGCCTGGGACATTAGAAACATATGGGACCTATGGGACATCTGGGACGTCTGGGACGTTAAGGACATTTGGGACATCTAGGACGTCTGGGACGTCTGGAACGTTAAGGACATATGGGACATTTAGGACGCCTGGGACATTAGGATCATTTGGGACATATGGGTCATCTGGGACGCCTGGGACATTAGAGACATATGGGACATATTGAACATCTGGGACGTCTGCGACGTTACGGACATATGGGACATCTGGGACGCCTGGGACGTTAAGGACATATGGGACATTTAGGACGCCTGGGACATTAGGGACATATTCGACATATGGGATATCTGGGACGTCTGGGACGTTAAGGACATATGGGACATCTAGGACGTCTGGGACGTCTGGGAGGTTAAGGACATATGGGACATTTAGGACGCCCTGGACATTAGGAACATATGGGCATTAGGGAGATCTGGGACGCCTGGGACATTAGGGACATATGGGACATATAGGACATCTGTGACGTCTGGGACGTTATTGACATATAGGACATCTGGGACGTCTGGGACGTTAAAGATATAAGGGACATCTAGGACGTCTGGGACGTTAGGGTCATATGGGAGATCTGGGACGTCTGGGACGTTACGGACATATAAGACATCTAAGACGTCTGGGACGTTAGGGACATATGGAACATCTGGGACGTTAGGGACATATGGGACATCTGGGATGTCTGGGACGTTAGGGAGATATAGGACATATGGGATATCTGGGACGTCTGGGACGTTAAGGATGTATGGGACATCTAGGACGTCTGGGACATTAAGGACATATGAGAGATATGAGACATATGAGACGGCTGGGACGTTAGAGACATATGGGACATCTGGGACGTCTGGGACGTTAAGGACATATGGGACATCTAGGACGTCTGGGACGTCTGAAACGCTAAGGACATATGGGACATTTAAAACTTCTGGGACATTAGGGACATATGGGACATATGGGACGTCTGGGACGCCTGGGACATTAGGGACATATGAGACATATGAGACATCTGGGACGTCTGGGACGTTAAGAACATATGGGACATCTGGGACGTCTGAGACGTTAGGGACATATGGGACATCTTGGACATCTGGGACGTTAGGGACGCATAGGACATCTAGGACGTCTGAGACGTCTGGGACGTTAGGGACATATGAGACATCTAGGACGTCTGGGACGTTAGGGGCATATGGGACATCTAGCACGTCTGAGACGTCTGGGACGTTAGGGACATATGGGACATCTAGGACGTCTGGGACATTAGGGACATATGGGACATTTAGGACGTCCGGGACGTCTGGGACGTTAAGGACATATGGGACATCTGGGACGTCTGGGACGTTAGGGACATATGGGACATTTAGGACGTCTGGGACGTTAGGTACATATGGGACATCTAGGACGTCTGAGACGTCTTGGACGTTAGGGACATATGGGACATCTAGGACGTCTGGGACATTAGGGACATATGGGACATTTAGGATGTCCGGGACGTCTGAGACGTTAAGGACATATGGGACATCTGAGACGTCTGGGACGTTAGGGACATATGGGACATCTAGGAAGTCTGGGACATTAGGGACATATGGGACATTTAGGACGTCCGGGACGTCTGGGACGTTAAGGACATATGGGACATTTAGGACGCCTGGGACATTAGGGACATTTGGGACATATGGGACATTTGGGACGCCTCGGACATTAGAGACATATGGGACATATGGGACATCTAGGACGTCTGGGACGTTAGGGACATATGGGACATCTGGGACGTCCGAGACGTTAATGACATATGGGACATCTAGGGCGTCTGGGACGTTTGGGACGTTAAGGACATATGGGACATTTAGGACGCCTGGGACATTAGGGACATATGAGACATCTGGGACGTCTGGGACGTTAAGGACATATGAGACATCTGGGACGTCTGGGACGTTAAGGACATATGAAACATCTAGGACATCTGGGACGTCTGGGACGATAGGGACATATGGAACATCTAGGACGCCTGGGACATTAGAAACATATGGGACGTATGGGACATCTGGGACGTCTGGGACGTTAAGGACATTTGGGACATCTAGGACGTCTGGGACGTCTGGAACGTTAAGGACATATGGGACATTTAGGACGTCTGGGACATTAGGATCATTTGGGACATATGGGTCATCTGGGACGCCTGGGACATTAGAGACATATGGGACATATTGAACATCTGGGACGTCTGGGACGTTACGGACATATGGGACATCTGGGACGCCTGGGACGTTAAGGACATATGGGACATTTAGGACGCCTGGGACATTAGGGACAATTTCGACATATGGGATATCTGGGACGTCTGGGACGTTAAGGACATATGGGACATCTAGGACGTCTGGGACGTCTGGGAGGTTAAGGACATATGGGACATTTAGGACGCCCTGGACATTAGGAACATATGGGACATTATTGAGATCTGGGACGCCTGGGACATTAGGGACATATGGGACATATAGGACATCTGGGACGTCTGGGACGTTATTGACATATAGGACATCTGGGACGTCTGGGACGTTAAAGATATAAGGGACATCTAGGACGTCTGGGACGTTAGGGTCATATGGGAGATCTGGGACGTCTGGGACGTTAGGGACATATAAGACATCTAAGACGTCTGGGACGTTAGGGACATATGGAACATCTGGGACGTTAGGGACATATGGGACATCTTGGATGTCTGGGACGTTAGGGAGATATAGGACATATGGGATATCTGGGACGTCTGGGACGTTAAGGATGTATGGGACATCTAGGACGTCTGGGACATTAAGGACATATGAGAGATATGGGACATATGGGACGGCTGGGACGTTAGAGACATATGGGACATCTGGGACGTCTGGGACGTTAAGGACATATGGGACATCTAGGACGTCTGGGACGTCTGAAACGCTAAGGACATATGGGACATTTAAAACTTCTGGGACATTAGGGACATATGGGACATATGGGACATCTGGGACGCCTGGGACATTAGGGACATATGAGACATATGAGACATCTGGGACGTCTGGGACGTTAAGAACATATGGGACATCTGGGACGTCTGAGACGTTAGGGACATATGGGACATCTGGGACGTCTGGGACGTTAGGGACACATAGGACATCTAGGACGTCTGAGACGTCTGGGACGTTAGGGACATATGGGACATCTAGGACGTCTGGGACGATAGGGGCATATGGGACATCTAGCACGTCTGAGACGTCTGGGACGTTAGGGACATATGGGACATCTAGGACGTCTGGGACATTAGGGACATATGGGACATTTAGGACGTCCGGGACGTCTGGGACGTTAAGGACATATGGGACATCTGGGACGTCTGGGACGTTAGGGACATATGGGACATTTAGGACGTCTGGGACGTTAGGGACATATGGGACATCTAGGACGTCTGAGACGTCTGGGACGTTAGGGACATATGGGACATCTAGGACGTCTGGGACATTAGGGACATATGGGACATTTAGGACGTCCGGGACGTCTGGGACGTTAAGGACATATGGGACATCTGAGACGTCTGGGACGTTAGGGACATATGGGACATCTAGGACGTCTGGGACATTAGGGACATATGGGACATTTAGGACGTCCGGGACGTCTGGGACGTTAAGGACATATGGGATATCTGGGACGTCTGGGACGTTAGGGACATATGGGAAATTTAGGACGTCCGGGACGTTTGGGACGTTAAGGACATATGGGACATCCGGGACGTCTGGGACGTTAGGGACATATGGGGCATTTAGGACGTCTGGGACATTAGGGACATATGGGACATATGGGACATCTGGGACGTCTGGGACGTTAGGGACATATGGGACATCTGGGACGTCTGGGACGTTAAGGACATATGGGACATCTAGAACGTCTGGGACGTCCGGGACGTTAAGGACATATGGGACATTTAAGACGCCTGGCACATTAGGGACATATGGGACATATGGGACATCTAATACGCCTGGGACATTAGGGATATATAAGACCTTTGGGACATCTGAGACGTCTGGGACGTTAGGAACGTATGGGTCATCTGGGACGTCTGGGACGTTAAGGCCATATGGGACATTTAGGACGCCTGGGACATTAGGATCATTTGGGACATATGGGACATCTGGGACGCCTGGGACATTAGAGACATATGGGACATATTGAACATCTGGGACGTCTGGGAAGTTACGGACATATCGGACATCTGGGATGTCTGGGACTTTAGGGACATATTGGACATCTGGGACGTTAGGAACATATAGGACATCTAGGACGTCTGTGACGTTAGAGACATATGGGACATCTAGGACATCTCGGACGTCTGGCACGTTAGGGACATACGGGACAGCTGAGACGTCTTGGACGTTAGGGACATATGGGACATCTGGGACGTTTGGGACGTTAAGGACATATGGGACATCTAGGACGTCTGGGACGTCCGGGACGTTAAAGACATATGGGACATTTAGGACGCCTGGCACTTTAGGGACATATGGGACATATGGGACATCTAATACGCCTGGGACATTAGGGATATATAAGACCTTTGGGACATCTGGGACGTCTGGGACGTTAGGGACATATGGGTCATCTAGGACGTCTGGGACGTTAAGGACATATGGGACATCTAGGACGTCTGGGACGTTAGGGACATATGGGACATCTGGGACGTCTGGGACTTTAGGGACATATGGGACATCTGGGACGTTAGGAACATATAGGACATCTAGGACGTCTGTAACGTTAGAGACATATGGGACATCTAGGATATCTCAGACGTGTGGGACGTTAGGGACATACGGGACAGCTGAGACGTCTGGGACGTTAGAGACATATGGGACATCTAGGACACCTGGGACTTCTGGGACGTTAGGGACATATGGAACTTCTAGGACGCCTGGGACGTTAGAAACATATGAAACATATGGGACATCTGGGACGTCTGGGACGTTAAGGACATTTGGGACATCTAGGACGTCTGGGACGTCTGGGACGTTAAGGACATATGGGACATTTAGGACGCCTAGGACATTAGGGACATTTGGAACATATGGGAGATCTGGGACGCCTGGGACATTAGGGACATATGGGACATATAGGACATCTCTGACGGCTGGGACGTTAGGGACATATGGGACATCTGGGGCGTCTGGGACGTTAAGGATACAAGGGACATCTGGGACGTCTGGGACGTTAGGGACATATGGGAGATCTGGGACGTCTGGGACGTTAGGGACATATAGGACATCTAGGACGTCTGGGACGTTAGGGACATATGGGACATCTGGCACGTCTGGGACGTTAGGGAGATATAGGACCTATGGGATATCTGGGACGTCTGGGACGTTAAGGATATATGGGACATCTAGGACGTCTGGGACGTTAGGGACATATGGGACATCTGGGACGCCTGAGACATTAAGGACATATGGAACATATACGACATATGGGACGTCTGGGACGTTAGAGACATATGGGACATCTGGGACGTCTGGGACGTTAAGGACATATGGGACATCTAGGACGTCTGGGAAGTCTGGGACGTTAAAGACATATGGGACATTTAGGGCGCCTGGGACATTAGGGACATATGAGACATATGGGACATCTGGGACGTCTTGGACGTTAAGGACATATGGGACACCTAGGACGTCTGGGACGTCTGAAACGTTAAGGACATATGGGACATTTAAAACGTCTGGGTCATTAGGGACATATGGGACATATGGGACATCTGGGACGCCTGGGACATTAGGGACATATGAGACATATGGCACATCTGGGACGTCTGGGACGTTAAGGACATATGGGACATCTGGGACGTCTGAGACGTTAGGGACATATGGGACATCTGGGACGTCTGGGACGTTAGGGACATATAGGACATCTAGGACGTCTGAGACGTTTGGGACGTTAGGGACATATGGGACATCTAGGACGTCTGGGACGTTAGAGACATATGGGACATCTAGGACGTCTGAGACGTCTGGGACATATGGGACATTTAGGACGTCTGGGACGTCTGAGACGTTAAGGACATATGAGATATCTGGGACGTCTGGGACGTTAGGGACTTATGGAATATCTAGGACGCCTAGGACATTAAGGTCATATGGGACATATGTTACATCTGGGACGTCTGGGACGTTAGGGACATATGGGACATCTGGGACGTGTGGGACGTTAAGGACATATGGGACATATAGGACGTCTGGGACGTCCAGGACGTTAAAGACATATGGGACATTTAGGACGCCTGGCACATTAGGGACATATGGGACATATGGGACATCTAATACGCCTGGGACATTAGGGATATATAAGACCTTTGGGACATCTGGGACGTCTGGGACGTTAGGGACATATGGGTCATCTGGGACGTCTGGGACGTTAAGGACATATGGGACATCTAGGACGTCTGGGACGTTAGGGACATATGGGACATCTGGGACGTCTGGGACTTTAGGGACATATGGGACATCTGGGACGTTAGGAACATATAGGACATCTAGGACGACTGTAACGTTAGAGACGTATGGGACATCTAGGACATCTCGGACGTGTGGGACGTTAGGGACATACGGGACAGCTGAGACGTCTGGGACGTTAGAGACATATGCGACATTTAGGACGTCCGGGACGTCTGGGACGTTAAGGACATATGGGACATTTAGGACGCCTAGGACGTTAGGGACATATAAGACATATGGGACATCTGAGACGCCTGGGACATTAGGGACATATGGAACATATGCGACATCTGGGACGCCTGGGACATTAGAGACATGTGGGACATTTTGGACATCTAGGACGTCTGGGACTTTAGGGACATATAGGACATGTAGGACGTCTTAGACATTAGGGACATATGGGACATCTAGGACGTCTGGGACGTCAGGGACGTTAGGGACATACGGGACAGCTGGGACGTCTGGGACGTTAGGGACATATGGGACATTTGGACGTCTTGGACGTTAGGGACATATGGAACATCTAGGACGCCTGGGTCATTAGGGACACATGGGACATATTAGACATCTAGGATGTCTGGGACTTTAAGGACATATGGGGCATCTAGGACGTCTGGGACGTGTGGGACGTTAAGGACATATGGGACATTTAGGACGCCTGGGACATTAGGGACATTTGGGACATATGGGACATTTGGGACGCCTCGGACATTAGAGACATATGGGACATATGGGACATTTAGGACGTCTGGGACGTTAGGGACATATGGGACATCTGGGACGTCCGGGACGTTAATGACATATGGGACATCTATGGCGTCTGGGACGTTTGGGACGTTAAGGACATATGGGACATTTAGGACGCCTGGAACATTAGGGACATATGAGACATCTGGGACGTCTGGGACGTTAACGACATATGAGACATCTGGGACGTCTGGGACGTTAAGGACATATGGAACATCTAGGACATCTGGGACGTCTGGGACCATAGGGACATATGGAACATCTAGGACGCCTGGGACATTAGAAACATATAGGACCTATGGGACATCTGGGACGTCTGGGACGTTAAGGACTTTTGGAACATCTAGGACGTCTGGGACGTCTGGAACGTTAAGGACATATGGGACATTTAGGACGCCTGGGACATTAGGATCATTTGGGACATATGGGTCATCTGGGACGCCTGGGACATTAGAGACATATGGGACATATTGAACATCTGGGACGTCTGGGACGTTACGGACATATGGGACATCTGGGACGCCTGGGACGTTAAGAACATATGGGACATTTAGGACGCCTGGGACATTAGGATCATTTGGAACATATAGTTCATCTGGGACGCCTGGGACATTAGAGACATATGGGACATATTGAACATCTGGGACGTCTGGGACGTTACGGACATATGGGACATCTGGGACGCCTGGGACGTTAAGGACATATGGGACATCTAGGACGTCTGGGACGTCTGGGAGGTTAAGGACATATGGGACATTTAGGACGCCCTGGACATTAGGAACATATGGGCATTAGGGAGATCTGGGACGCCTGGGACATTAGGGACATATGGGACATATAGGACATCTGGGACGTCTGGGACGTTATTGACATGTAGGACATCTGGGACGTCTGGGACGCTAAAGATATAAGGGACATCTAGGACGTCTGGGACGTTAGGGTCATATGGGAGATCTGGGACGTCTGGGACGTTAGGGACATATAAGACATCTAAGACGTCTGGGACGTTAGGGACATATGGAACATCTGGGACGTTAGGGACATATGGGACATCTGGGATGTCTGGGATGTTAGGGAGATATAGGACATATGGGATATCTGGGACGTCTGGGACGTTAAGGATGTATGGGACATCTAGAACGTCTGGGACATTAAGGACATATGAGATATATGGGACATATGGGACGGCTGGGACGTTAGAGACATATGGGAAATCTTGGACGTCTGGGACGTTAAGGACATATGGGACATCTAGGACGTCTGGGACGTCTGAAACGCTAAGGACATATGGGACATTTAAAACTTCTGGGACATTAGGGACATATGGGACATATGGGACATCTGGGACGCCTGGGACATTAGGGACATATGAGACATATGAGACATCTGGGACGTCTGGGACGTTAAGAACATATGGGACATCTGAAACGTCTGAGACGTTAGGGACATATGGGACATCTTGGACGTCTGGGACGTTAGGGACACATAGGACATCTAGGACGTCTGAGACGTCTGGGACGTTAGGGACATATGGGACATCTAGGACGTCTGGGACGTTAGGGGCATATGGGACATCTAGCGAGTCTGAGGCGTCTGGGACGTTAGGGACATATGGGACATCTAGGACGTCTGGGACACAAGGGACATATGGGACATTTAGGACGTCCGGGACGTCTGAGACGTTAAGGACATATGGGACATCTGGGACGTCTGGGACGTTAGGGACATATGGGACATTTAGGACGTCTGGGACGTTAGGGACATATGGGACATCTAGGACGTCTGAGACGTCTGGGACGTTAGGGACATATGGGACATCTAGGACGTCTGGGACATTAGGGACATATGGGACATTTAGGACGTCCGGGACGTCTGGGACGTTAAGGACATATGGGACATCTGAGACGTCTGGGACGTTAGGGACATATGGGACATCTAGGACGTCTGGGACATTAGGGACATATGGGACGTTAGGGACATATGGGACATCTGGGACGTCCGGGACGTTAATGACATATGGGACATCTAGGGCGTCTGGGACGTTTGGGACGTTAAGGACATATGGGACATTTAGGACGCCTGGGACATTAGGGACATATGAGACATCTGGGACGTCTGGGACGTTAAGGACATATGAGACATCTGGGACGTCTGGGACGTTAAGGACATATGGAACATCTAGGACATCTGGGACGTCTGGGACGATAGGGACATATGGAACATCTAGGACGCCTGGGACATTAGAAACATATGGGACCTATGGGACATCTGGGACGTCTGGGACGTTAAGGACATTTGGGACATCTAGGACGTCTGGGACGTCTAAAACGTTAAGGACATATGGGACATTTAGGACGCCTGGGACATTAGGATCATTTGGGACATATGGGCCATCTGGGACGCCTGGGACATTAGAGACATATGGGACATATTGAACATCTGGGACGTCTGGGACGTTACGGACATATGGGACATTTGGGACGCCTGGGACGTTAAGGACATATGGGACATTTAGGACGCCTGGGACATTAGGGACAAATTCGACATATGGGATATCTGGGACGTCTGGGACGTTAAGGACATATGGGACATCTAGGACGTCTGGGACGTCTGGGAGGTTAAGGACATATGGGACATTTAGGACGCCCTGGACATTAGGAACATATGGGACATATAGGACATCTGGGACGTCTGGGACGTTATTGACATATAGGACATCTGGGACGTCTGGGACGTTAAAGATATAAGGGACATCTAGGACGTCTGGGACGTTAGGGTCATATGGGAGATCTGGGACGTCTGGGACGTTAGGGACATTTAAGACATCTAAGACGTCTGGGACGTTGGGGACATATGGAACATCTGGGACGTTAGGGACATATGGGACATCTGGGATGTCTGGGACGTTAGGGAGATATAGGACATATGGTATATCTGGGACGTCTGGGACGTTAAGGATGTATGGGACATCTAGGACGTCTGGGACATTAAGGACATATGAGAGATATAGGACATATGGGACGGCTGGGACGTTTGAGACATATGGGACATCTGGGACGTCTGGGACGTTAAGGACATATGGGACATCTAGGACGTCTGGGACGTCTGAAACGCTAAGGACATATGGGACATTTAAAACTTCTGGGACATTAGGGACATATGGGACATATGGGACATCTGGGACGCCTGGGACATTAGGGACATATGAGACATATGAGACATCTGGGACGTCTGGGACGTTAAGAACATATGGGACATCTGGGACGTCTGAGACGTTAGGGACATATGGGACATCTGGGACGTCTGGGACGTTGGGGACACATAGGACATCTAGGACGTCTGAGACGTCTGGGACGTTAGGGACATATGGGACATCTAGGACTTCTGGGACGTTAGGGGCATATGGGACATCTAGCACGTCTGAGACGTCTGGGACGTTAGGGACATATGGGACATCTAGGACGTCTGGGACATTAGGGACATATGGGACATTTAGGACGTCCGGGACGTCTGGGACGTTAAGGACATATGGGACATCTGGGACGTCTGGGACGTTAGGGACATATGGGACATTTAGGACGTCTGGGACGTTAGGGACATATGGGACATCTAGGACGTCTGAGACGTCTGGGACGTTAGGGACATATGGGACATCTAGGACGTCTGGGACATTAGGGACATATGGGACATTTAGGACGTCCGGGACGTCTGGGACGTTAAGGACATATGGGACATCTGAGACGTCTGGGACGTTAGGGACATATGGGACATCTAGGACGTCTGGGACATTAGGGACATATGGGACATTTAGGACGTCCGGGACGTCTGGGACGTTAAGGACATATGGGACATCTGGGACGTCTGGGACGTTAGGGACATATGGGAAATTTAGGACGTCCGGGACGTTTGGGACGTTAAGGACATATGGGACATCTGGGACGTCTGGGACGTTAGGGACATATGGGGCATTTGGGACGTCTGGGACATATGGGACATATGGGACATCTGGGACGTCTGGGACGTTAGGGACATGTGGGACATCTGGGACGTCTGGGACGTTAAGGACATATGGGACATCTAGAACGTCTGGGACGTCCGGGACGTTAAGGACATATGGGACATTTAAGACGCCTGGCACATTAGGGACATATGGGACATATGGGACATCTAATACGCCTGGGACATTAGGGATATATAAGACCTTTGGGACATCTGGGACGTCTGGGACGTTAGGAACGTATGGGTCATCTGGGACGTCTGGGACGTTAAGGACATATGGGACATTTAGGACGCCTGCGACATTAGGATCATTTGTGACATATGAGACATCTGGGACGCCTGGGACATTAGAGACATATGGGACATATTGAACATCTGGGACGTCTGGGACGTTACGGACATATCGGACATCTGGGATGTCTGGGACTTTAGGGACATATTGGACATCTGGGACGTTAGGAACATATAGGACATCTAGGACGTCTGTGACGTTAGAGACATATGGGACATCTAGGACATCTCGGACGTCTGGGACGTTAGGGACATACGGGACAGCTGAGACGTCTGGGACGTTATGGACATATGGGACATTTAGGACGCCTGGGATATTAGGGACATATGGGACATATGGGACATCTGGGACGCCTGGGACATTAGGGACATGTGGGACATATAGGATATCTGGGACGTCTGGGACGTTAAGGACATATGGGACATCTAGGACGTCTGGGACGTCTGAAACGCTAAGGACATATGGGACATTTAAAACTTCTGGGACATTAGGGACATATGGGACATATGGGACATCTGGGACGCCTGGGACATTAGGGACATATGAGACATATGAGACATCTGGGACGTCTGGGACGTTAAGAACATATGGGACATCTGAAACGTCTGAGACGTTAGGGACATATGGGACATCTTGGACGTCTACGACGTTAGGGACACATAGGACATCTAGGACGTCTGAGACGTCTGGGACGTTAGGGACATATGGGACATCTAGGACGTCTGGGACGTTAGGGGCATATGGGACATCTAGCACGTCTGAGGCGTCTGGGACGTTAGGGACATATGGGACATCTTGGACGTCTGGGACACAAGGGACATATGGGACATTTAGGACGTCCGGGACGTCTGGGACGTTAAGGACATATGGGACATCTGGGACGTCTGGGACGTTAGGGACATATGGGACATTTAGGACGTCTGGGACGTTAGGGACATATGGGACATCTAGGACGTCTGAGACGTCTGGGACGTTAGGGACATATGGGACATCTAGGACGTCTGGGACATTAGGGACATATGGGACATTTAGGACGTCCGGGACGTCTGGGACGTTAAGGACATATGGGACATCTGAGACGTCTGGGACGTTAGGGACATATGGGACATTTAGGACGTCTGGGACGTTAGGAACATATGGGACATCTAGGACGTCTGAGACGTCTGGGACACAAGGGACATATGGGACATTTAGGACGTCCGGGACGTCTGGGACGTTAAGGACATATGGGACATCTGGGACGTCTGGGACGTTAGGGACATATGGGACATTTAGGACGTCTGGGACGTTAGGGACATATGGGACATCTAGGACGTCTGAGACTCCTGGGACGTTAGGGACATATGGGACATCTAGGACGTCTGGGACATTAGGGACATATGGGACATCTAGGACGTCTGGGACATTAGGGACATATGGGACATTTAGGACGTCCGGGACATTTGGGACGCCTCGGACATTAGAGACATATGGGACATATGAGACATCCAGGACGTCTGGGACGTTAGGGACATATGGGACATCTGGGACGTCCGGGACGTTAATGGCATATGGGACATCTAGGGCGTCTGGGACGTTTGGGACGTTAAGGACATATGGGACATTTAGGACGCCTGGGACATTAGGGACATATGAGACATCTGGGACGTCTGGGACGTTAAGGACATATGAGACATCTGGGACGTCTGGGACGTTAAGGACAATTGGAACATCTAGGACATCTGGGACGTCTGGGACGATAGGGACATATGGAACATCTAGGACGCCTGGGACATTAGAAACATATGGGACCTATGGGACATCTGGGACGTCTGGGACGTTAAGGACATTTGGGACATCTAGGACGTCTGGGACGTCTAAAACGTTAAGGACATATGGGACATTTAGGACGCCTGGGACATTAGGATCATTTGGGACATATGGGCCATCTGGGACGCCTGGGACATTAGAGACATATGGGACATATTGAACATCTGGGACGTCTGGGACGTTACGGACATATGGGACATCTGGGACGCCTGGGACGTTAAGGACATATGGGACATTTAGGACGCCTGGGACATTAGGGACAAATTCGACATATGGGATATCTGGGACGTCTGGGACGTTAAGGACATATGGGACATCTAGGACGTCTGGGACGTCTGGGAGGTTAAGGACATATGGGACATTTAGGACGCCCTGGACATTAGGAACATATGGGACATTAGGGAGATCTGGGACGCCTGGGACATTAGGGACATATGGGACATATAGGACATCTGGGACGTCTGGGACGTTATTGACATATAGGACATCTGGGACGTCTGGGACGTTAAAGATATAAGGGACATCTAGGACGTCTGGGACGTTAGGGTCATATGGGAGATCTGGGACGTCTGGGACGTTAGGGACATTTAAGACATCTAAGACGTCTGGGACGTTAGGGACATATGGAACATCTGGGACGTTACTGACATATGGGACATCTGGGATGTCTGGGACGTTAGGGAGATATAAGACATATGGGATATCTGGGACGTCTGGGACGTTAAGGATGTATGGGACATCTAGGACGTCTGGGACATTAAGGACATATGAGAGATATAGGACATATGGGACGGCTGGGACGTTTGAGACATATGGGACATCTGGGACGTCTGGGACGTTAAGGACATATGGGACATCTAGGACGTCTGGGACGTCTGAAACGCTAAGGACATATGGGACATTTAAAACTTCTGGGACATTAGGGACATATGGGACATATGGGACATCTGGGACGCCTGGGACATTAGGGACATATGAGACATATGAGACATCTGGGATGTCTGGGACGTTAAGAACATATGGGACATCTGGGACGTCTGAGACGTTAGGGACATATGGGACATCTGGGACGTCTGGGACGTTAGGGACACATAGGACATTTAGGACGTCTGAGACGTCTGGGACGTTAGGGACATATGGGACATCTAGGACTTCTGGGACGTTAGGGGCATATGGGACATCTAGCACGTCTGAGACGTCTGGGACGTTAGGGACATATGGGACATCTAGGTCGTCTGGGACATTAGGGACATATGGGACATTTAGGACGTCCGGGACGTCTGGGACGTTAAGGACATATGGGACATCTGGGACGTCTGGGACGTTAGGGACATATGGGACATTTAGGACGTCTGGGACGTTAGGGACATATGGGACATCTAGGACGTCTGAGACGTCTGGGACGTTAGGGACATATGGGACATCTAGGACGTCTGGGACATTTAGGACATATGGGACATTTAGGACGTCCGGGACGTCTGGGACGTTAAGGACATATGGGACATCTGAGACGTCTGGGACGTTAGGGACATATGGGACATCTAGGACGTCTGGGACATTAGGGACATATGGGACATTTAGGACGTCCGGGACGTCTGGGACGTTAAGGACATATGGGACATCTGGGACGTCTGGGACGTTAGGGACATATGGGAAATTTAGGACGTCCGGGACGTTTGGGACGTTAAGGACATATGGGACATCTGGGACGTCTGGGACGTTAGGGACATATGGGGCATTTGGGACGTCTGGGACATATGGGACATATGGGACATCTGGGACGTCTGGGACGTTAGGGACATGTGGGACATCTGGGACGTCTGGGACGTTAAGGACATATGGGACATCTAGAACGTCTGGGACGTCCGGGACGTTAAGGACATATGGGACATTTAAGACGCCTGGCACATTAGGGACATATGGGACATATGGGACATCTAATACGCCTGGGACATTAGGGATATATAAGACCTTTGGGACATCTGGGACGTCTGGGACGTTAGGAACGTATGGGTCATCTGGGACGTCTGGGACGTTAAGGACATATGGGACATTTAGGACGCCTGGGACATTAGGATCATTTGTGACATATGGGACATCTGGGACGCCTGGGACATTAGAGACATATGGGACATATTGAACATCTGGGACGTCTGGGACGTTACGGACATATCGGACATCTGGGATGTCTGGGACTTTAGGGACATATTGGACATCTGGGACGTTAGGAACATATAGGACATCTAGGACGTCTGTGACGTTAGAGACATATGGGACATCTAGGACATCTCGGACGTCTGGGACGTTAGGGACATACGGGACAGCTGAGACGTCTGGGACGTTATGGACATATGGGACATTTAGGACGCCTGGGATATTAGGGACATATGGGACATATGGGACATCTGGGACGCCTGGGACATTAGGGACATGTGGGACATATAGGATATCTGGGACGTCTGGGACGTTAAGGACATATAGGACATCTAGGACGCCTGGGACGTTAGGGACATATGGGACATCTAGGACGTCTGGGACGTCAGGGACGTTAGGGACATACGGGACAGCTGGGATGTCAGGGACGTTAAGGACATACGGGACATCTGGGACGTCTGGGACGTTAAGGACATATGGGACATCTGGGACGTCTGGGACGTTAAGGACATATGGAACATCTAGGACATCTGGGACGTCTGGGACGTTAGGGACATATGGAACATCTAGGACGCCTGGGACATTAGAAACATATGGGACCTATGGGACATCTGGGACGTCTGGGACGTTAAGGACATTTGGTACATCTAGGATGTCTGGGACGTCTGGAACGTAAAGGACATATGGGACATTTAGGACGCCTGGGACATTAGGATCATTTGGCACATATGGGACATCTGGGACGCCTGGGACATTAGAGACATATGGGACATATTGAACATCTGGGACGTCTGGGACGTTACGGACATATGGGACATCTGGGACGCCTGGGACGTTAAGGACATATGGGACATTTAGGACGCCTGGGACATTAGGAACATATGGGCATTAGGGAGATCTGGGACGCCTGGGACATTAGGGACATATGGGACATATATGACATCTGGGACGTCTGGGACGTTATTGACATATAGGACATCTGGGACGTCTGGGACGTTAAAGATATAAGGGACATCTAGGACGTCTGGGACGTTAGGGTCATATGGGAGATCTGGGACGTCTGGGACGTTAGGGACATATGGGACATCTAGGACGTCTGGGACGTTAGGGGCATATGGGACATCTAGGACGTCTGAGACGTCTGGCACGTTAGGGACATCTAGGACGTCTGGGACATTAGGGACATATGGGACATTTAGGACGTCCGGGACGTCTGGGACGTTAAGGACATATGGCACATCTGGGACGTCTGGGACGTTAGGGACATATGGGACATTTAGGACGTCTGGGACGTTAGGGACATATGGGACATCTAGGACGTCTGACACGTCTGGGCCGTTAGGGTCATATGGGACAACTAGGACGTCTGGGACATTAGGGACATATGGGACATTTAGGACGTCCGGGAAGTCTGGGACGTTAAGGACATGTGGGACAGCTGGGACGTCTGGGACGTTAGGGACATATGGGACATCTAGGACGTCTGGGACATTAGGGACATATGGGACATTTAGGACGTCCGGGACGTCTGGGACGTTAAGGACATATGGGACATCTGGGACGTCTGGGACGTTAGGGACATATGGGACATTTAGGACGTGTGGGACATTAGGGACATATGGGACATATGGGACATCTGGGACGTCTGGGACGTTAGGGACATATGGGACATCTGGGACGTCTGGGACGTTAAGGACATATGGGACATCTAGGACGCCTGGAACGTCCGGGACGTTCAGGACATATGGGACATTTAAGACGCCTGGCACATTAGGGACATATGGGACATATGGGACATCTAATACGCCTGGGACATTAGGGATATATAAGACCTTTGGGACATCTGGGACGTCTGGGACGTTAGGGACGTATGGGTCATCTGGGACGTCTGAGACGTTAGGGACATATGGGACATCTGGGACGTCTGGGACGTTAGGGACATATAGGACAGCTGGGACGTCTGGGACGTTAAGGACATATGGGATATCTGGGACGTCTGAGACGTTGAGGACATATGGGACATCTGGGACGTCTGAGACGTTAGGGACATATGGGACAGCTGGGACGTCTGGGACGTTAGGGACATATGGGACATCTAGGACGTCTGGGACATTAGGGACATATGGGACATTTAGGACGTCCGGGAAGTCTGGGACGTTAAGGACATGTGGGACAGCTGGGACGTCTGGGACGTTAGGGACATATGGGACATCTAGGACGTCTGGGACATTAGGGACATATGGGACATTTAGGACGTCCGGGACGTCTGGGACGTTAAGGACATATGGGACATCTGGGACGTCTGGGATGTTAGGGACATATGGGACATTTAGGACGTGTGGGACATTAGGGACATATGGGACATATGGGACATCTGGGACGTCTGGGACGTTAGGGACATATGGGACATCTGGGATGTCTGGGACTTTAAGGACGTATTGGACATCTGGGACGTTAGGAACATATAGGACATCTAGGACTCTGTGACGTTAGAGACATATGGGACATCTAGGACATCTCGGACGTCTGGGACGTTAGGGACATACGGGACAGCTGAGACGTCTGGGACGTTATGGACATATGGGACATTTAGGACGCCTGGGATATTAGGGACATATGGGACATATGGGACATCTGGGCCGCCTGGGACATTAGGGACATGTGGGACATATAAGACATCTGGGACGTCTGGGACGTTAAGGACATATAGGACATCTAGGACGCCTGGGACGTTAGGGACATATGGTACATCTAGGACGTCTGGGACGTCAGGGACGTTAGGGACATACGGGACAGCTGGGACGTCTGGGACGTTATGCACATATGGCACATTTAGGACGGTTTGGACGTTAGGGACATATGGAACATCTAGGACGCCTGGGACATTAGGGACACATTGGACATATGGACATCTGGGACGTCTGGGATGCTGAGGGACATATGGGATATCTGGGACGTCTGGGACGTTAAGGAAATATGGGGCATCTAGGACGTCTGGGACGTTTGGGACGTTAAGGACATATGGGACATCTAGCGCGTCTGGGACGTCTGGGACGTTAAGGACATATGGGACATTTATTACGCCTGGGACATTAGGGACATATGGGACATCTGAGAAGTCTGGGACGTTAAGGGCATATGGGACATCTGGGACGTCTGGGACGTTAAGGACATATGGGACATCTAGGACACCTGGGACTTCTGGGACGTTAGGGACATATGGAAATTCATAGGACGCCTGGGACATTAGAAACATATGAAACATATGGGACATCTGGGACGTCTGGGACGTTAAGGAAATTTGGGACATCTAGGACGTCTGGGACGTCTGGGACGTTAAGGACATATGGGACATTTAGGACGCCTAGGACATTAGGGACATTTGGAACATATGGGAGATCTGGGACGCCTGGGACATTAGGGACATATGGGACATATAGGACATCTTGGACGGCTGGGACGTTAGGGACATATGGGACATCTGGGACGTCTGGGACGTTAGGGACATATGGGAGATCTGGGACGTCTGGGACGTTAGGGACATATGGGAGATCTGGGACGTCTGGGACGTTAGGGACATATAGGACATCTAGGACGTCTGGGACGTTAGGGACATATGGAACATCTGGGACGTTAGGGACATATGGGACATCTGGTACGTCTATGACGTTAGGGAGATATAGAACCTATGGGATATCTGGGACGTCTGGGACGTTAAGGATAAATGGGACATCTAGGACGTCTGGGACGTTAGGGACATATGGGACATCTGGGACGCCTGGGTAATTAAGGACATATGGGAAATATAGGAAATATGGGACGTCTGGGACGTTAGAGACATATGGGACATCTGGGACGTCTGGGACGTTAAGGACATATGGGACATCTAGGACGTCTGGGACGTCTGGGACGTTAAGGACATATGGGACATTTAAGGCGCCTGGGACGTTAAGGACATATGGGACATCTAGGACGTCCGGGACGTCTGGGACGTTAAGGACATATGGGACATCTGGGACGTCTGGGACGTTAGGGACATATGGGAAATTTAGGACGTCCGGGACGTTTGGGACGTTAAGGACATATGGAACATCTGGGACGTCTGGGACGTTAGGGACATATGGGGCATTTAGGACTTCTGGGACATTAGGGACATATGGGACATATGGGACATCTGGGACGTCTGGGACGTTAGGGACATGTGGGACATCTGGGACGTCTGGAACGTTAACGACATATGGGACATCTAGAACGTCTGGGACGTCCGGGACGTTAAGGACATATGGGACAATTAAGACGCCTGGTACATTAGGGACATATGGGACATATGGGACATCTAATACGCCTGGGACATTAGGGACATATAAGACCTTTGGGACATCTGGGACGTCTGGGACGTTAGGAACGTATGGGTCATCTGGGACATCTGGGACGTTAAGGACATATGGGACATTTAGGACGCCTGGGACATTAGGATCATTTGTGACATATGGGACATCTCGGACGCCTGGGACATTAGAGACATATGGGACATATTGAACATCTGGGACGTCTGGGACGTTACGGACATATCGGACATCTGGGATGTCTGGGACTTTAGGGACATATTGGACATCAGGGACGTTAGGAACATATAGGACATCTAGGACGTCTGTGACGTTAGAGACATATGGGACATCTAGGACATCTCGGACGTCTGGGACGTTAGGGACATACGGGACAGCTGAGACGTCTGGGACGTTATGGACATATGGGACATTTAGGACGCCTGGGATATTAGGGACATATGGGACATATGGGACATCTGGGACGCCTGGGACATTAGGGACATGTGGGACATATAGGATATCTGGGACGTCTGGGACGTTAAGGACATATAGGACATCTAGGACGCCTGGGACGTTAGGGACATATGGGACATCTAGGACGTCTGGGACGTCAGGGACGTTAGGGACATACGGGACAGCTGGGATGTCAGGGACGTTAAGGACATACGGGACATCTGGGACGTCTCGGACGTTAAGGACATATGGGACATCTGGGACGTCTGGGACGTTAAGGACATATGGAACATCTAGGACATCTGGGACGTCTGGGACGTTAGGGACATATGGAACATCTAGGACGCCTGGGACATTAGAAACATATGGGACCTATGGGACATCTGGGACGTCTGGGACGTTAAGGACATTTGGTACATCTAGGATGTCTGGGACGTCTGGAACGTTAAGGACATATGTGACATTTAGGACGCCTGGGACATTAGGATCATTTGGGACATATGGGACATCTGGGACGCCTGGGACGTTAGAGACATATGGGACATATTGAACATCTGGGACGTCTGGGACGTTACGGACATACGGGACAGCTGAGACGTCTGGGACGTTATGGACATATGGGACATTTAGGACGCCTGGGATATTAGGGACATATGGGACATATGGGACATCTGGGACGCCTGGGACATTAGGGACATGTGGGACATATAAGACATCTGGGACGTCTGGGACGTTAAGGACATATAGGACATCTAGGACGCCTGGGACGTTAGGGACATATGGTACATCTATTACGTCTGGGACGTCAGGGACGTTAGGGACATACGGGACAGCTGGGACGTCTGGGACGTTATGCACATATGGCACATTTAGGACGGTTTGGACGTTAGGGACATATGGAACATCTAGGACGCCTGGGACATTAGGGACACATTGGACATATGGGACATCTGGGACGTCTGGGATGCTAGGGACATATGGGATATCTGGGACGTCTGGGACGTTAAGGAAATATGAAGCATCTAGGACGTCTGGGACGTTTGGGACGTTAAGGACATATGGGACATCTAGCGCGTCTGGGACGTCTGGGACGTTAAGGACATATGGGACATTTATTACGCCTGGGACATTAGGGACATATGGGACATCTGAGAAGTCTGGGACGTTAGGGCATATGGGACATCTGGGACGTCTGGGACGTTAAGGACATATGGGACATCTAGGACACCTGGGACTTCTGGGACGTTAGGGACATATGGAAATTCTAGGACGCCTGGGACATTAGAAACATATGAAACATATGGGACATCTGGGACGTCTGGGACGTTAAGGAAATTTGGGACATCTAGGACGTCTGGGACGTCTGGGACGTTAAGGACATATGGGACATTTAGGACGCCTAGGACATTAGGGACATTTGGAACATATGGGAGATCTGGGACGCCTGGGACATTAGGGACATATGGGACATATAGGACATCTGGGACGGCTGGGACGTTAGGGACATATGGGACATCTGGGACGTCTGGGACGTTAAGGATACAAGGGACATCTGGGACGTCTGGGACGTTAGGGACATATGGGAGATCTGGGACGTCTGGGACGTTAGGGACATATAGGACATCTAGGACGTCTGGGACGTTAGGGACATATGGAACATCTGGGACGTTAGGGACATATGGGACATCTGGCACGTCTATGACGTTAGGGAGATATAGAACCTATGGGATATCTGGGACGTCTGGGACGTTAAGGATATATGGGACATCTAGGACGTCTGGGACGTTAGGGACATATGGGACATCTGGGACGCCTGGGACATTAAGGACATATGGGAAATATAGGAAATATGGGACGTCTGGGACGTTAGAGACATATGGGACATCTGGGACGTCTGGGACGTTAAGGACATATGGGACATCTAGGACGTCTGGGACGTCTGGGACGTTAAGGACATATGGGACATTTATGGCGCCTGGGACGTTAAGGACATATGGGACATCTAGGACGTCCGGGACGTCTGGGACGTTAAGGACATATGGGACATCTGGGACGTCTGGGACGTTAGGGACATATGGGAAATTTAGGACGTCCGGGACGTTTGGGACGTTAAGGACATATGGGACATCTGGGACGTCTGGGACGTTAGGGACATATGGGGCATTTAGGACTTCTGGGACATTAGGGACATATGGGACATATGGGACATCTGGGACGTCTGGGACGTTAGGGACATGTGGGACATCTGGGACGTCTGGGACGTTAAGGACATATGGGACATCTAGAACGTCTGGGACGTCCGGGACGTTAAGGACATATGGGACAATTAAGACGCCTGGTACATTAGGGACATATGGGACATATGGGACATCTAATACGCTTGGGACATTAGGGACATATAAGACCTTTGGGACATCTGGGACGTCTGGGACGTTAGGAACGTATGGGTCATCTGGGACATCTGGGACGTTAAGGACATATGGGACATTTAGGACGCCTGGGACATTAGGATCATTTGTGACATATGGGGTATCTGGGACGCCTGGGACATTAGAGACATATGGGACATATTGAACATCTGGGACGTCTGGGACGTTACGGACATATCGGACATCTGGGATGTCTGGGACTTTAGGGACATATTGGACATCAGGGACGTTAGGAACATATAGGACATCTAGGACGTCTGTGACGTTAGAGACATATGGGACATCTAGGACATCTCGGACGTCTGGGACGTTAGGGACATACGGGACAGCTGAGACGTCTGGGACGTTATGGACATATGGGACATTTAGGACGCCTGGGATATTAGGGACATATGGGACATATGGGACGTCTGGGACGTTAGGGACATATGGAACATCTAGGACGCCTGGGACATTAGAAACATATGGGACCTATGGGACATCTGGGACGTCTGGGACGTTAAGGACATTTGGTACATCTAGGATGTCTGGGACGTCTGGAACGTTAAGGACATATGTGACATTTAGGACGCCTGGGACATTAGGATCATTTGGGACATATGGGACATCTGGGACGCCTGGGACGTTAGAGACATATGGGACATATTGAACATCTGGGACGTCTGGGACGTTACGGACATACGGGACAGCTGAGACGTCTGGGACGTTATGGACATATGGGACATTTAAGACGCCTGGGATATTAGGGACATATGGGACATATGGGACATCTGGGACGCCTGGGACATTAGGGACATGTGGGACATATAAGACATCTGGGACGTCTGGGACGTTAAGGACATATAGGACATCTAGGACGCCTGGGACGTTAGAGACATATGGTACATCTATTACGTCTGGGACGTCAGGGACGTTAGGGACATACGGGACAGCTGGGACGTCTGGGACGTTATGCACATATGGCACATTTAGGACGGTTTGGACGTTAGGGACATATGGAACATCTAGGACGCCTGGGACATTAGGGACACATTGGACATATGGGACATCTGGGACGTCTGGGATGCTAGGGACATATGGGATATCTGGGACGTCTGGGACGTTAAGGAAATATGAAGCATCTAGGACGTCTGGGACGTTTGGGACGTTAAGGACATATGGGACATCTAGCGCGTCTGGGACGTCTGGGACGTTAAGGACATATGGGACATTTATTACGCCTGGGACATTAGGGACATATGGGATATCTGAGAAGTCTGGGACGTTAGGGCATATGGGACATCTGGGACGTCTGGGACGTTAAGGACATATGGGACATCTAGGACACCTGGGACTTCTGGGACGTTAGGGACATATGGAAATTCTAGGACGCCTGGGACATTAGAAACATATGAAACATATGGGACATCTGGGACGTCTGGGACGTTAAGGAAATTTGGGACATCTAGGACGTCTGGGACGTCTGGGACGTTAAGGACATATGGGACATTTAGGACGCCTAGGACATTAGGGACATTTGGAACATATGGGAGATCTGGGACGCCTGGGACATTAGGGACATATGGGACATATAGGACATCTGGGACGGCTGGGACGTTAGGGACATATGGGACATCTGGGACGTCTGGGACGTTAAGGATACAAGGGACATCTGGGACGTCTGGGACGTTAGGGACATATGGGAGATCTGGGACGTCTGGGACGTTAGGGACATATAGGACATCTAGGACGTCTGGGACGTTAGGGACATATGGAACATCTGGGACGTTAGGGACATATGGGACATCTGGCACGTCTATGACGTTAGGGAGATATAGAACCTATGGGATATCTGGGACGTCTGGGACGTTAAGGATATATGGGACATCTAGGACGTCTGGGACGTTAGGGACATATGGGACATCTGGGACGCCTGGGACATTAAGGACATATGGGAAATATAGGAAATATGGGACGTCTGGGACGTTAGAGACATATGGGACATCTGGGACGTCTGGGACGTTAAGGACATATGGGACATCTAGGACGTCTGGGACGTCTGGGACGTTAAGGACATATGGGACATTTAGGGCGCCTGGGACGTTAAGGACATATGGGACATCTAGGACGTCCGGGACGTCTGGGACGTTAAGGACATATGGGACATCTGGGACGTCTGGGACGTTAGGGACATATGGGAAATTTAGGACGTCCGGGACGTTTGGGACGTTAAGGACATATGGGACATCTGGGACGTCTGGGACGTTAGGGACATATGGGGCATTTAGGACTTCTGGGACATTAGGGACATATGGGACATATGGGACATCTGGGACGTCTGGGACGTTAGGGACATGTGGGACATCTGGGACGTCTGGGACGTTAAGGACATATGGGACATCTAGAACGTCTGGGACGTCCGGGACGTTAAGGACATATGGGACAATTAAGACGCCTGGTACATTAGGGACATATGGGACATATGGGACATCTAATACGCCTGGGACATTAGGGACATATAAGACCTTTGGGACATCTGGGACGTCTGGGACGTTAGGAACGTATGGGTCATCTGGGACATCTGGGACGTTAAGGACATATGGGACATTTAGGACGCCTGGGACATTAGGATCATTTGTGACATATGGGGTATCTGGGACGCCTGGGACATTAGAGACATATGGGACATATTGAACATCTGGGACGTCTGGGACGTTACGGACATATCGGACATCTGGGATGTCTGGGACTTTAGGGACATATTGGACATCAGGGACGTTAGGAACATATAGGACATCTAGGACGTCTGTGACGTTAGAGACATATGGGACATCTAGGACATCTCGGACGTCTGGGACGTTAGGGACATACGGGACAGCTGAGACGTCTGGGACGTTATGGACATATGGGACATTTAGGACGCCTGGGATATTAGGGACATATGGGACATATGGGACATCTGGGACGCCTGGGACATTAGGGACATGTGGGACATATAGGATATCTGGGACGTCTGGGACGTTAAGGACATATAGGACATCTAGGACGCCTGGGACGTTAGGGACATATGGGACATCTAGGACGTCTGGGACGTCAGGGACGTTAGGGACATACGGGACAGCTGGGATGTCAGGGACGTTAAGGACATACGGGACATCTGGGACGTCTCGGACGTTAAGGACATATGGGACATCTGGGACGTCTGGGACGTTAAGGACATATGGAACATCTAGGACATCTGGGACGTCTGGGACGTTAGGGACATATGGAACATCTAGGACGCCTGGGACATTAGAAACATATGGGACCTATGGGACATCTGGGACGTCTGGGACGTTAAGGACATTTGGTACATCTAGGATGTCTGGGACGTCTGGAACGTTAAGGACATATGTGACATTTAGGACGCCTGGGACATTAGGATCATTTGGGACATATGGGACATCTGGGACGCCTGGGACGTTAGAGACATATGGGACATATTGAACATCTGGGACGTCTGGGACGTTACGGACATATGGGACATCTGGGACGCCTGGGACGTTAAGGACATATGGGACATTTAGGACGCCTGGGACAGTAGGGACATATGGGACATATGGGATATCTGGGACGTCTGGGACGTTAAGGACATATGGGACATCTAGGACGTCTGGGACGTCTGAGTGGTTAAGGACATATGGGACATTTAGGACGCCCTGGACATTAGGAACGTGTGGGACATTAGGAAGGTCTGGGACGCCTGGGACATTAGGGACATATGGGACATGTAAGACATCTGGGACGTCTGGGACGTTATTGACATATGGGACATCTGGGACGTCTGGGACGTTAAAGATATATGGGACATCTAGGACGTCTGGGACGTTAGGGACATATGGGAGATCTGGGACGTCTGGGACGTTAGGGACATATTAGACATCTAAGACGTCTGAGACGTTAGGGACATATGGAACATCTGGGACGTCTGGGACGTAAGGGAGATATAGGACATTTGGGATATCTGGGACGTCTGGAACGTTAAGGATGTATGGGACATCTAGGACGTCTGGGACATTAAGGACATATGGGACATATGGGACATATGGGACGTCTGGGACGTTAGAGACATATGGGACATCTGGGACGTCTGTGACGTTAAGGACATATGGGACATCTAGGACGTCTGGGACGTCTGAAACGTTAAGGACATATGGGACATTTAAAACTTCTGGGACATTAGGGACATATGGGACATATGGGACAACTGGAACGCCTGGGACATTAGGGACATATGAGACATATGAAACATCTGGGACGTCTGGGACGTTAAGGACATATGGGACATCTGGGACGTCTGAGACGTTAGGGACATATGGGACATCTGGGACGTCTGGGACGTTAGGGACATATAGGACATCTAGGACGTCTGAGACGTCTGGGACGTTAGGGACATATGGGACATCTAGGACGTCTGGGACGTTAGGGGCATATGGGACATCTAGGACGTCTGAGACGTCTGGGACGTTAGGGACATCTAGGACGTCTGGGACATTAGGGCATATGGGACATTTAGGACGTCCGGGACGTCTAGGACGTTAAGAACATATGGGACATCTGGGACGTCTGGGACGTTAGGGACATATGGGACATTTAGGACGTCTGGGACGTTAGGGACATATGGGACATCTAGGACGTCTGACACGTCTGGGACGTTAGGGATATATGGGACATCTAGGACGTCTGGGACATTAGGGACATATGGGACATTTAGGACGTCCGGGAAGTCTGGGACGTTAAGGACATGTGGGACAGCTGGGACGTCTGGGACGTTAGGGACATATGGGACATCTAGGACGTCTGGGACATTAGGGACATATGGGACATTTAGGACGTCCGGGACGTCTGGGACGTTAAGGACATATGGGACATCTGGGACGTCTGGGACGTTAGGGACATATGGGACATTTAGGACGTGTGGGACATTAGGGACATATGGGACATATGGGACATCTGGGACGTCTGGGACGTTAGGGACATATGGGACATCTGGAACGTCTGGGACGTTAAGGACATATGGGACATCTAGGACGCCTGGAACGTCCGGGACGTTCAGGACATATGGGACATTTAAGACGCCTGGCACATTAGGGACATATGGGACATATGGGACATCTAATACGCCTGGGACATTAGGGATATATAAGACCTTTGGGACATCTGGGACGTCTGGGACGTTAGGGACGTATGGGTCATCTGGGACGTCTGGGACGTTAAGGACATATGGGACATCTAGGACGTCTGGGACGTTAGGGACATATGGGACATCTGGGATGTCTGGGACTTTAGGGACATATTGGACATCTGGGACGTTAGGAACATATAGGACATCTAGGACGTCTGTGACGTTAGAGACATATGGGACATCTACGACATCTCGGACGTCTGGGACGTTAGGGACATACGGGACAGCTGAGACGTCTGGGACGTTATGGACATATGGGACATTTAGGACGCCTGGGATATTAGGGACATATGGGACATATGGGACATCTGGGACGCCTGGGACATTAGGGACATGTGGGACATATAGGACATCTGGGACGTCTGGGACGTTAAGGACATATACGACATCTAGGACGCCTGGGACGTTAGGGACATATGGTACATCTAGGACGTCTGGGACATCAGGGACGTTAGGGACATACGGGACAGCTGGGACGTCTGGGACGTTATGCACATATGGCACATTTAGGACGGTTTGGACGTTAGGGACATATGGAACATCTAGGACGCCTGGGACATTAGGGACACATTGGACATATGGGACATCTGGGACGTCTGGGATGCTAGGGACATATGGGATATCTGGGACGTCTGGGACGTTAAGGAAATATGGGACATCTAGGACGTCTGGGACGTTTGGGACGTTAAGGACATATGGGACATCTAGGGCGTCTGGGACGTCTGGGACGTTAAGGACATATGGGACATTTATTACGCCTGGGACATTAGGGACATATGGGACATCTGGGACGTCTGGGACGTTAGGGACATATCTGGACATCTGGGACGTCTGGGACGTTAAGGACATATGGGACATCTAGGACACCTGGGACTTCTGGGACGTTAGGGACATATGGAAATTCTAGGACGCCTGGGACATTAGAAACATATGAAACATATGGGACATCTGGGACGTCTGGGACGTTAAGGAAATTTGGGACATCTAGGACGTCTGGGACGTCTGGGACGTTAAGGACATATGGGACATTTAGGACGCCTAGGACATTAGGGACATTTGGAACATATGGGAGATCTGGGACGCCTGGGACATTAGGGACATATGGGACATATAGGACATCTGGGACGGCTGGGACGTTAGGGACATATGGGACATCTGGGACGTCTGGGACGTTAAGGATACAAGGGACATCTGGGACGTCTGGGACGTTAGGGACATATGGGAGATCTGGGACGTCTGGGACGTTAGGGACATATAGGACATCTAGGACGTCTGGCACGTTAGGGACATATGGAACATCTGGGACGTTAGGGACATATGGGACATCTGGCACGTCTATGACGTTAGGGAGGTATAGGACCTATGGGATATCTGGGACGTCTGGGACGTTAAGGATATATGGGACATCTAGGACGTCTGGGACGTTAGGGACATATGGGACATCTGGGACGCCTGGGACATTAAGGACATATGGGAAATATAGGACATATGGGACGACTGGGACGTTAGAGACATATGGGACATCTGGGACGTCTGGGACGTTAAGGACATATGGGACATCTAGGACGTCTGGGACGTCTAGGACGTTAAGGACATATGGGACATTTAGGGCGCCTGGGACATTAGGGACATATGGGACATATGGGACATCTGGGACGTCTTGGACGTTAAGGACATATGGGACACCTAGGACGTCTGGGACGTCTGAAACGTTAAGGACATATGTTACATTTAAAACGTCTGGGACATTAGGGACATATGGGACATATGGGACATCTGGGACGCCTGGGACATTAGGGACATATGAGACATATGGCACATCTGGGACGTTTGGGGCGTTAAAGACATATGGGACATCTGGGACGTCTGAGACGTTAGGGACATATGGGACATCTGGGACGTCTGAGACGTTAGGGACATATGGGACATCTGGGACGTCTGGGACGTTAGGGACATATGGGACAGCTGGGACGTCTGGGACTTTAGGGACATATGGGACATCTGGGACGTTAGGAACATATAGGACATCTAGGACGTCTGTAACGTTAGAGACATATGGGACATCTAGGACACCTGGGACTTCTGGAACGTTAGGGACATATGGAACTTCTAGGACGCCTGGGACATTAGAAACATATGAAACATATGGGACATCTGGGACGTGTGGGACGTTAAGGACATTTGGGACATCTAGGACGTCTGGGACAGCTGGGACGTTAAGGACATATGGGACATTTAGGACGCCTAGGACATTAGGGACATTTGGAACATATGGGAGATGTGGGACGCCTTTGACATTAGGGATATATGGGACATATAGGACATCTCTGACGGCTGGGACGTTAGGGACATATGGGACATCTGGGGCGTCTGGGACGTTAAGGATACAAAGGACATCTGGGACGTCTGGGACGTTAGGGACATATGGGAGATCTGGGACGTCTGGGACGTTAGGGTCATATAGGACATCTAGGACGTCTGGGACGTTAGGGACATATGGAACATCTGGGACGTTAGGGATATATGGGACATCTGGAACGTCTGGGACGTTAGGGAAATATAGGACCTATGGGATATCTGGGACGTCTGGGACGTTAAGAATATATGGGACATCTAGGACGTCTGGGACGTTAGGGACATATGGGACATCTGGGACGCCTGGGACATTAAGGACATATGGAACATATACGACATATGAGACGTCTGGGACGTTAGAGACATATGGGACATTTGGGACGTCTGGGACGTTAAGGACATATGGGACATCTAGGACGTCTGGGACGTCTGGGACGTTAAGGACATATGGGACATTTAGGGCGCCTGGGACATTAGGGACATATGGGACATATGGGACATCTGGGACGTTTTGGACGTTAAGGACATATGGGACACCTAGGACGTCTGGTACGTCTGAAACGTTAAGGACATATGGGACATTTAAAACGTCTGGGACATTAGGGACATATGGGACATATGGGACATCTGGGACGCCTGGGACATTAGGGACATTTGAGACATATGGCACATCTGGGACGTCTGGGACGTTAAGGACATATGGGACATCTGGGACGTCTGAGACGTTAGGGACATATGGGACATCTGGGACGTCTGGGACGTTAGGGACATATAGGACATCTAGGACGTCTGAGATGTTTGGGACGTTAGGGACATATGGAACATCTAGGACGTCTGAGACGTTAGGGACATATGGGACATCTGGGACGTCTGGGACGTTAGGGACATATAGGACATCTAGGACGTCTGAGACGTTTGGGACGTTAGGGACATATAGGACATCTGGGACGGCTGGGACGTTAGGGACATATGGGACATCTGGGACGTCTGGGACGTTAAGGATACAAGGGACATCTGGGACTTCTGGGACGTTAGGGACATATGGGAGATCTGGGACGTCTGGGACGTTAGGGACATATAGGACATCTAGGACGTCTGGGACGTTAGGGACATATGGAACATCTGGGACGTTAGGGACATATGGGACATCTGGCACGTCTGGGACGTTAGGGAGATATAGGACCTATGGGATATCTGGGACGTCTGGGACGTTAAGGATATATGGGACATCTAAGACGTCTGGGACGTTAGGGACATATGGGACATCTGGGACGCCTGGGACATTAAGGACATATGAGACATATAGGACGTATGGGACGTCTGGGACGTTAGAGACATATGGGATATCTGGGACGTCTGGCACGTTAAGGACATATGGGACATCTAGGACGTCTGGGACGTCTGGGACGTTAAGGACATATGGGACATTTAGGGCGCCTGGGACATTAGGGACATATGGGACATCTGGGACGTCTTGGACGTTAAGTACATATGGGACACCTAGGACGTCTGGGACGTCTGAAACGTTAAGGACATATGGGACATTTAAAACGTCTGGGACATTAGGGACATATGGGACATATGGGACGTCTGGGACGCCTGGGACATTAGGGACATATGAGACATATGGCACATCTGGGACGTCTGGGACGTTAAAGACATATGGGACATCTGGGACGTCTGAGACGTTAGGGACATATGGGACATCTGGGACGTCTGGGCCGTTAGGGACAAATAGGACATCTAGGACGTCTGAGACGTTTGGGACGTTAGGGACATATGGGACATCTAGGACTTCTGGGACCTTAGAGACATATGGGACATCTAGGACGTCTGGGACGTTAGGGACATATGGGACATCTGGGACGTGTGGGACGTTAAGGACATATGGGACATCTAGGACGTCTGGGACGTCCAGGACGTTAAAGACATATGGGACATTTAGAACGCCTGGCACATTAGGGACATATGGGACATATGGGACATCTAATACGCCTGGGACATTAGGGATATATAAGACCTTTGGGACTTCTGGGACGTTAGGGACATATGAGACATATGAGACATCTGGGACGCCTGGGACATTAGGGACATATGAGACATATGAGACATCTGGGACGTCTGGGACGTTAAGAACATATGGGACATCTGGGACGTCTGAGACGTTAGGGACATATGGGACATCTGGGACGTCTGGGACGTTAGGGACACATAGGACATCTAGGACGTCTGCGACGTCTGAGACGTTAGGGACATATGGGACATCTAGGACGTCTGGGACGTTAGGGGCATACGGGACATCTAGCACGTCTGAGACGTCTGGGACGTTAGGGACATATGGGACATCTAGGACGTCTGGGACATTAGGGACATATGGGACATTTAGGACGTCCGGGACGTCTGGGACGTTAAGGACATATGGGAGATCTGGGACGTCTGGGACGTTAGGGACATATGGGACATTTAGGACGTCTGGGACGTTAGGGACATATGGGACATCTAGGACGTCTGAGACGTCTGGGACGTTAGGGACATATGGGACATCTAGGACGTCTGGGACATTAGGGACATATGGGACATTTAGGACGTCCGTGACGTCTGGGACGTTAAGGACATATGGGACATCTGAGACGTCTGGGACGTTAGGGACATATGGGACATCTAGTACGTCTGGGACATTAGGGACATATGGGACATTTAGGACGTCCGGGACGTCTGGGACGTTAAGGACATATGGGACATCTGGGACGTCTGGGACGTTAGGGACATATGGGAAATTTAGGACGTCCGGGACGTTTGGGACGTTAAGGACATATGGGACAGCTGAGACGTCTGGGACGTTAGAGACATATGGGACATCTAGGACACCTGGGACTTCTGGAACGTTAGGGACATATGGAACTTCTAGGACGCCTGGGACATTAGAAACATATGAAACATATGGGACATCTGGGACGTGTGGGACGTTAAGGACATTTGGGACATCTAGGACGTCTGGGACGTCTGGGACGTTAAGGACATATGGGACATTTAGGACGCCTAGGACATTAGGGACATTTGGAACATATGGGAGATCTGGGACGCCTGGGACATTAGGGATATATGGGACATATAGGACATCTCTGACGGCTGGGACGTTAGGGACATATGGGACATCTGGGGCGTCTGGGACGTTAAGGATACAAAGGACATCTGGGACGTCTGGGACGTTAGGGACATATGGGAGATCTGGGACGTCTGGGACTTTAGGGTCATATAGGACATCTAGGACGTCTGGGACGTTAGGGACATATGGAACATCTGGGACGTTAGGGATATATGGGACATCTGGAACGTCTGGGACGTTAGGGAAATATAGGACCTATGGGATATCTGGGACGTCTGGGACGTTAAGAATATATGGGACATCTAGGACGTCTGGGACGTTAGGGACATATGGGACATCTAAGACGCCTGGGACATTAAGGACATATGGAACATATACGACATATGAGACGTCTGGGACGTTAGAGACATATGGAACATTTGGGACGTCTGGGACGTTAAGGACATATGGGACATCTAGGACGTCTGGGACGTCTGGGACGTTAAGGACATATGGGACATTTAGGGCGCCTGGGACATTAGGGACATATGGGACATATGGGACATCTGGGACGTTTTGGACGTTAAGGACATATGGGACACCTAGGACGTCTGGTACGTCTGAAACGTTAAGGACATATGGGACATTTAAAACGTCTGGGACATTAGGGACATATGGGACATATGGGACATCTGGGACGCCTGGGACATTAGGGACATTTGAGACATATGGCACATCTGGGACGTCTGGGACGTTAAGGACATATGGGACATCTGGGACGTCTGAGACGTTAGGGACATATGGGACATCTGGGACGTCTGGGACGTTAGGGACATATAGGACATCTAGGACGTCTGAGATGTTTGGGACGTTAGGGACATATGGAACATCTAGGACGTCTGAGACGTTAGGGACATATGGGACATCTGGGACGTCTGGGACGTTAGGGACATATAGGACATCTAGGACGTCTGAGACGTTTGGGACGTTAGGGACATATAGGACATCTGGGACGGCTGGGACGTTAGGGACATATGGGACATCTGGGACGTCTGGGACGTTAAGGATACAAGGGACATCTGGGACTTCTGGGACGTTAGGGACATATGGGAGATCTGGGACGTCTGGGACGTTAGGGACATATAGGACATCTAGGACGTCTGGGACGTTAGGGACATATGGAACATCTGGGACGTTAGGGACATATGGGACATCTGGCACGTCTGGGACGTTAGGGAGATATAGGACCTATGGGATATCTGGGACGTCTGGACGTTAAGGATATATGGGACATCTAAGACGTCTGGGACGTTAGGGACATATGGGACATCTGGGACGCCTGGGACATTAAGGACATATGAGACATATAGGACGTATGGGACGTCTGGGACGTTAGAGACATATGGGATATCTGGGACGTCTGGCACGTTAAGGACATATGGGACATCTAGGACGTCTGGGACGTCTGGGACGTTAAGGACATATGGGACATTTAGGGCGCCTGGGACATTAGGGACATATGGGACATATGGGACATCTGGGACGTCTTGGACGTTAAGTACATATGGGACACCTAGGACGTCTGGGACGTCTGAAACGTTAAGGACATATGGGACATTTAAAACGTCTGGGACATTAGGGACATATGGGACATATGGGACATCTGGGACGCCTGGGACATTAGGGACATATGAGACATATGGCACATCTGGGACGTCTGGGACGTTAAAGACATATGGGACATCTGGGACGTCTGAGACGTTAGGGACATATGGGACATCTGGGACGTCTGGGCCGTTAGGGACAAATAGGACATCTAGGACGTCTGAGACGTTTGGGACGTTAGGGACATATGGGACATCTAGGACTTCTGGGACCTTAGAGACATATGGGACATCTAGGACGTCTGAGACGTCTGGGACGTTAGGGACATATGGGACATCTAGGACGTCTGGGACGTTAGGGACATATGGGACATCTGGGACGTGTGGGACGTTAAGGACATATGGGACATCTAGGACGTCTGGGACGTCCAGGACGTTAAAGACATATGGGACATTTAGAACGCCTGGCACATTAGGGACATATGGGACATATGGGACATCTAATACGCCTGGGACATTAGGGATATATAAGACCTTTGGGACTTCTGGGACGTTAGGGACATATGAGACATATGAGACATCTGGGACGCCTGGGACATTAGGGACATATGAGACATATGAGACATCTGGGACGTCTGGGACGTTAAGAACATATGGGACATCTGGGACGTCTGAGACGTTAGGGACATATGGGACATCTGGGACGTCTGGGACGTTAGGGACACATAGGACATCTAGGACGTCTGAGACGTCTGAGACGTTAGGGACATATGGGACATCTAGGACGTCTGGGACGTTAGGGGCATACGGGACATCTAGCACGTCTGAGACGTCTGGGACGTTAGGGACATATGGGACATCTAGGACGTCTGGGACATTAGGGACATATGGGACATTTAGGACGTCCGGGACGTCTGGGACGTTAAGGACATATGGGAGATCTGGGACGTCTGGGACGTTAGGGACATAT
>CALNHX010009306.1:0-51247 GCA_940337035.1 Agriotes lineatus | reverse complement strand
TCTGCTCATGCTGTCAGCTTCTTCAGAAGTTGTTGCTGTCTTTTGCTACTGGTTACATACCGAGGAGTCGTTACGGTTGGCTGCTCATGTAGATCATGTATGTTATTAGGACTTGTCGTTTTTCCGCTTGGTTGCTCACGTGAAACTTGTTTATGGATGGATTGGTTTTGCAGAGCTACCTTCCATGTGTTACCAAGGCGGTAGCCGTCTTCTCGGTTAAATTTATTTGGATTTTTAATCATTTCTAGGAATTCCCGAATAACACGAGGGAAGTATTTTTTAGTTCTGGGTAGTATGTTTACGGAGTCGTAATTTATTATGTGATCTCCTGGTCCTAATACGTGTTCTGCCATGGCTGATTTTTGTGTGTTTCCATGTCGTGTGTGGCTCTGGTGTTCTTTTATTCGACATTGAATGCTTCTTCCCGTTTGTCCATTGTAACATTTCCACATTGAAGCTGGTAAACGCTTTCTGTCTATAGTCTGGGCAGAGAATCTTTGTTGGGGGCGATCAATTGTTCGACCTTTCTTATTGTACCATAGCGGACCCCGATATTTTTCTTATCTATGACCTTTCTTATTCTGTCTGTTACTCCGGCGATGAAAGGAAGGCAAGCGTAATTAATAGGTTTAGATTTAGGTTCTTTCGGTTTTCTGGTGTATTGGCACGCTCTTCTGATGTCTCGTCGACTGTAGCCATTCCTGTGTAAAGCTTCTTCCACATGTCTCGGTTCTTGTGGTTTACTGTCCTCGTCACAACTAGCGTTGGTCCGATGAATAAGAGTCTTGATCAATGATCTCTTTTGTTGAGGATTATGGTGAGACCAAGCATGCAGACAGCGGTCAGTGTGAGTCTTCTTTCGATACACTGTATGGCTTAATCTGTTGTTAGCGGTTCGTTTCACCAATACGTCCAGGATAGGTAGGCGTCCATTTACTTCAGTTGCCATAGTGAATCTTATTTTGGCATGATGGTTGTTTAAGTGTGCTAAGAAAACTTCAAAAGCTGCTTTTTCATGGGGCCATATAACGAAAGTATCGTCGACGTAGCGGAACCAGCATTTATGTTTGAGATGGCTTGACTGAATAGCTTCTTCTTCAAATGCTTCCATAAATATGTTAGCAATGACTGGAGATAACGGGGATCCCATAGCGGCTCCTTCCTTTTGCTCGTAGTACATTTCTTCCCAAAGAAAGTAGGTCGTCGTGAGGCACATCCTTACTAACTCCGGGACGTCTTTTCGGAGTTCTTGAGGAACGAAGCATTGTTGTATGCGATTTACTGAATCTTCTACTGGTACGTTGGTGGACAGGGATTCCACATCGAAACTGACCAACAAGTCCTGGTCCGTTACTTCCAACTGAGCCACTTATTCCACAAAATGCTCAAAGTTCTTCACGTAGGATTTTGTTCTGCCTACGTATGGTTGTAATATGTTAGCGAGGTATCTGGCTAATTCATACGTAGGAGATCCGCAAGTGCTAACAATTGGCCTGACTGGAACCTCTGGTTTGTGGATTTTCGGAAGTCCGTAAAGTCTGGGCGGTCTAGTATCGCTAGGCAGTAGTCGTCGATGTTCCGACTCTTGATAGCTCCTCTAATCTGGCGTTCTATCCTGGATGTGGGGTCCTTCTTCAGTGTTACGTACTGTCCATCGTTCAGTAGTGATTGAATTTTGTTTCGGTAGTCCTTTCTGTTCATCACTACAGCGGTCTAAGTTATTTGTTGTAGAAATATCAATAGGATGTGCTATCAGAGTATTTTTAATAATTATGGCTGCACCTCCGTATCCTGAATTATCTGGACGGTCGTATCTAACAACCATATAACCAGGAATATTAAATTTTTGCTCTGACAAAAGATTCTGTAATACATAATATTTCGATTTTATGTCGTTCTAGAAATGCGCATACTACCGATCGCTGGCGGATAATGCCATTAGCGTTCCAATTGCAGAGTTTTAAGGTATTGTGAAAATGCTGCTTATTTACCGCCATGTTGGAATAATGTTAGAATTAGCGATAGATAAAAATCTTTTATTTGGCCTAGATAAGGCGTGATTGCTCGAATTAGTAGTTAGATGCTCCCCTATTGAGGTGGTAGTAGAAGTTGTTAGGTTATTTTGAGCAGGTGGTTGTATATTCCACTTATTACGAGTCATATCAGCTTGTGGTAGTTTTGGGAAGTTTTCATTACATTTGCTTGGAGGTACATTAAAACTGTTCATAGTGTTGGTTGTGGTATCGTCATTCCTTTGCGATGCAGGCTTTTTTACATTTGCAATTTTCTTATACTATTAACAACTCCTGTGTGTTATCCACCGAAGTTAACACAATGTGGCTTGTCTGTTCGCTTATTTGGACATTCTTTGGAATAGTGATCGCTTAAACATTTGACTCAGCGCGGGTTCAAACGGCAATAATTCTTAGTATGGGAAAATCGCTGGCAACGGGTGCATTGAGGAATATCTCTTGTTTCGCGCCGTGGCTTCACTAACGCTATGCAATAGCATAATGGATCTAAATTATATACATCATTGGATTTGTAATTTTTTGTTAGTGTTATGGCACACAATGGTATTGGTTGTTTGGATTTATTATATAAGCGAGTAATATTTGTTACAGAGTATCCCTTCTCCGTAAGTTCTCGATTTACATCTGCGACTGAAATAGAAACCGGTATGTTCCTTATTATTATGGAAACAATGTTCGTATCAAGATTTTGGAAAGTATGGTATTTTATGTTCTTCTCCTGGTCAGAAAATGATGTCAGGCTTCGGTAGTCATCGATTGTTTCCAGGGTAACTTTTAGTTGCGAACCTCTAGTTAATAGGGTGAATTTACCTTTTATATGAGACTTAATATCTTTTACGATTTCATAGAAGTTCATAGCATCGTGAATAAAATTGACGGGGTTCTAATTTTGGCGATTTTTGTGTCAGCTGTTATTTCAACAGCATCTGGTTGTTTGTCATTGACGTTTAGATTGTTCTCACATTGTAGCGGTAAATAGTATTTGTTTACTCACAATCGGTTAATAATAGGTACGTTTCTAACTTTCAAAACAGTAGGAAAGCGAGTCATTGTTTACTTTACTTTCCTAGCTAGCCGGAAAAGATTTTCCTTTGTTAAAGTGACTTATTAAACTGCGATAAAAATATGTGTTATTTGAAACTTACCTAATTAAATAAATAATGACAAACAGCGATTGTGAGTAATAGCTATTTAAGTAACAAGGAATGTAAGGCCCTATTAACATTTGAGGTAGGCAAGTACAAGCCAAGACGAAGTCGCGGCTTGTTGTCTGCCGAAAATGTTAATAGGCGATACATTCCGAGTTATCTTATTATATTTTTCCCGCTGCTTATCGAAATTTTCCTAGATTTTTTAAAAAATTGTTTGGTTTGTCACCTATTACCAGGATTAGTTTTCGTGAGTCGTGTTACCTGTGAGTGTCACATGTCACATAAACACTTGCAATTTATAAACAAAACGTCTAAATCTGCATCTTGCTTTGCTAATTTTATTATCCTAGGAACTTAATAATAATACTAAGTTCCGTTGTCAAGAAAAAGCAGCAAACAAATGTAATCACCGACTTACACGTTTTATTACTAATGCTGTATCACTGACTTACATGATCAGCAAGGGGAAAAATAGTATACATATCACGGTGAAAAGTTTCAGTCATGAAACACTTTTCACCTCGGTATGTAATATAGTATTTTCCGTATTAGTTCGCTAGTATCCAGCTTGTATTGTTTATTATTTACTCGAATCGGGGGCGACTCTAAGGACTCTTTTACAGATTGCGTACTGGTTTACTGAGATGATTGAGATAATCCTCCTTCATAAATTACTTGAATATCGAGTTGAATGTAATCGCTTGCCATAATCGTATCTGTGTCGTTTATATATATATATATATATATATTGGGATTAATCATATAAATACATTACATATAACATATAACATATAATACATAATCATACAGCATGATGCTGCCTTCCCACTCCTAACCTCCACACCTCCCGATCATAAGCTGACTGCTCTTCTAGATCTCTATCCCTCATGGCTGCTCGAACCCCCTCGTTCCAAGACTTACGGGGTCGTCCTCTTCTATTCCTTCCCGGTGGCTTCCAGACAAATAAACGCTTAGGCCATCTTTCATCCTCCATTCTTAGTAGGTGCCCGAACCACTTTAAACTTCTTCTCTCTATTCTCTGTGTTAGAGTTTCTGTAGCTGACATCCTATTTCTTATTTCTTCGTTGGTTATTCTTTCTCTTCTCGAGACCCTACTACTTCTTCGTAGGTAGTCCATCTCCACTGCTCGCACTTTTTTCTTATCGTCCTCTCTCATTGTCCAGATCTCGCTCCCATAACACAAAACCGTTTCTACCATAACTTGCCCAATTCTTTTTTTATTTTTCTTAGTTATATTTTTGTCCCACCAAATCGAATTCAAAGCACCCACCACTTTTCTTGCTTTTTTAACTCTTTCGTTAATTTCTCGTTTTCCTATTCCGTTACTATCTACAGTCACACCAAGGTACTTAAATTCACTAACTTGTTTTACATGGCTTTCATCATTTAAAAGTACATCAAATTTCGCGTTGGAATTTATTACTAGATATTCCGTCTTAGTTAAGCTTATTTGCAGACCCCATTTTGCATATTCTTCATATAGGCGCTTTAGCATGAATTCTAAATCATACGCGTCTTGAGCAAATACAGCCTGATCATCCGCAAAACTAAGTGTAAATAGGTGGGCTTCATTGATGGGTATACCCATTTCTACGCAACTACGCTTCCAGTTCTTGAGCACCATCTCCACATATATATTAAAAAGGAGGGGCGATAAACTGCACCCTTGTCGTAAGCCCTTGGAAGTATATATGGGATCCGATATTCGACCTCCTCGTTTTACGTAAGATACATTGTCTTCGTAGTACTCTTGTATGATTTTTATTAAATGATGATGAGTTCCAATAGTGTGTAGAGTAATCCACAGTTTATTTCTGGGGACATTATCATAGGCTTTAAGCAAATCAATGAAAGCAATGTGTACCTCATCCTCTTTAGCTATCTTTTTTCCAGAAGTTGTTGAATAGTGAAGAGGTTATCTGTACATGAACGTCCTGGTGTAAATCCACTTTGGTCCTCTCCAATCTTATGTCCAATGTTTTCACGTAACCTTTTCTGCAAAATTTTCCCAAAGAGTCTACTGAACGTGCAGTTTATGCTTAGTCCTCTGTAACTCCCAGGGTCTCTTCTGTCACCTTTTTTGTACAGTGATACAATGTGCGATGTTTTCCATTCCGATGGTATTTTATGTTGTTGAAGACAGTTATTCATTAATTTAGTTATGTGGCCTAATAGAACTATTCCGCCACATTTAATTAGTTCAACATAAATATTCCCGGGTCCAGGTGACCTTTCACTTTTCATTGCTTTAATACATTGCTTTATTTCTTCCACTGTTAGTTGTTCTAGTGTATCAGTCACATTAATTTCAAATCCCGTCTCTTTAAATTCTTCTCTTGTTTCAGTTAAAAGCGTGGTATAGTGGTTTTTCCATTTTTTAAGAGTAATTAACCGACTGGATGTATCTTTGTTATTTGTTTTCATAGTTTTAACGGTTCGCCAAACTTCTGTGGATTGTGCTCCTCCAATGAGACTGTCAATTCGATTGCAACATTGCTCCCATTGCTCGTTTCTTTCTTCTTTTATTTTCAATCGCAATTCCCTATTTCCATTTTTATATTCTTGGTGGGTTTCATTTGTTCGGTTAGTTAAGTAGTTGTTATATGACTTTTTCTTTTCCTGAATTAATAATTTCACCTCTTCCGTTAGCCAAACGGGTTGTTTCTTGTCCTTGTTTACTTTATGCTCTCCTAATGCTTCATTGGAAATTTTGTGTATGATTGACTTCATTTCCTCATATTTCTCTTCCACATCATTATTTTCACCCAATATAGTAAGTTCAGCTTCTAATCTTCTTTCATATAACATTCTTATACTTTCTTGTTGCAAGAGATGTAATTTGTACTTTTTTGGTGTAAGTTGTGTACCTTTTTCTTCGTCGTTCCTTGGTGTCTTCATCTTTTTTGCTTGTATATTTGTGTATTGACTTACTAATGTCGCAATTAACAGGTGATCGTCTGTGCCACAGTTTGCCCCTCGCTTTACTCTACAATCATTTATCTTGAAAGAGGTTTTCTGTCTTACAATAACGTAGTCAATAATAGATTTTTGATTCATCGATATCCTTTCCCAAGTGTAACGATGAATGTCTTTATGTGAGAAAAAGGTGTTTGCTATTTTCAGCTGATATTGATTGCATAAATCCACTAACCTTTCCCCATTGTCATTTTCTGCCTCATCTGCGAATTGCCCTACCGCATCATCTCGCTCTCTGCCTTTAATCCTTCCATTAAGGTCACCAGCCAAAACAATTTCTAAGTGAGTTTTAGTATTGTTCATTATACTTGAGAGATCGTTATAGAATTCTTCTTTTTCTTGTATTCTCGATGTATCTACTGGAGCATATACACCTATTACTAAAGTTTCACGTCCATATATTTTCATAGTAAGTGTAATTATTCTTTCCGATATAAAACTATAATCTGTAATACATTTTTGCAAGTTTTTTTTAACAAGTAGTGACACCCCTGCATGCGCTTGTCGAGATTTATCCACTCCTGACCATAAATGATAGTAACCTGGGAGGATTTCCGTTCCATGGCCTTTCTTTTTTGACTCCGTTAGAATAGCAATACCTAAGTTATATTTGTCCATCTCCAATAGTATTTCCGGTGTTTTATTCGTTAAGCTTCGAATGTTCCACGTTCCAATTCTCATGGTCCTTTTCCTTGCCAGTCGTTGTCGTAAGATGTTTCCATCCTTATTCCGAGGCGGATTGTTAGTATTTTAGGCATTTAATCTTTGAAAAGATATTTTCCAAGGAATGGGTTGCTGGCCCATCGCCCCAACCCCCAACCTGGAGGACCAGGTGATTTGAATTTAGGGTTCACTTCCCTTAGACTGGATGTTAGTCAAAACTAAGATGCCAATTTTCCCTATTGTTGGTTCTTCCGCTTCCTAGTTCATTAATACGCCCTTGGAACCGTTGACCGGTTTTCACCTGTTACCCTAGGCAAGGGCCCTTACTGGGTACTATACGTACCGCTGCGGGTCCGACGCTGTTGACAGCCGCCCACTCTGGGTCAGACGCTGTCGAGCCTGTTGGTCCGCGGGAGGTGTTTGATTTCCCTCCTACCCCCCATATCTGGGAGGCATTCCCCTATCCGCCACCCGAGGACGCGCTCTCTAGGGGTTACAGGCTCCCCCGAGAGTGTGTCGTTTTTAGCTAGCTTTAATTCGTTAGACATGGTTTTTTATTTGTGTTTATTCTGAACTAATTCAGCAGACAGTTCACGAAGATACGAAATGTTTTTCGGTTTTGAAATCTCTTATCGTCTAAGCGTTGCAGCCGAGGCATATAGCCACGGCCTCCACAAGCGCGTATTTATAGGCCTTTAGCAATGTTCACTCTATAGCGACGTCACTGATAATGTCAGTATAAAACAATTGTTAGAAGGTTAACAAATAATATTCAATTTGCGAATAAAACTGCACTATGCACTCGCCTCAGAGGTTGATGCACAACTCATTCAGTTGGTAAATTCTCAATTCTAGTACGATTTGCAGAAAACAGTGTTACGTGATGACTAACACGTAATCTTTTTTATTACGTTACAGTTAACTTCAGCAATACGTTTGGTTACTATAGTTACGTATATTATACAGTTGTTGTTTATACGAAGCTGTGTAGGGCTGTGACTGCAGCCGCCTAATCTTTAAGATCGTGTGACAGTAATGATTGACAGTTAATAAAACGCTACACGAATTAAATTTACGAACTGTGATTAATATAAAAAAATGTATTTCATATCAATACACAGACGAAGTTACAACTTTAAAATACATGTGAATGGTATAGATTCTAAATTACAACTGCCTGCATCTTGCGATATATGCCAGCAGGTTACATACGCTGCATCAGCAAAGATAATATAACACTTGTGTCTCTCGGGAATGCAGTGATATGTAATTTAATTATTGATTTATCTATTTTATTTTATTCGTACTCGGCCAACAGCCGTTAGGCCAATTATAGGCGTCGCTGTACATTTTATGGGGACTTCCAACCCCACTAACGACTGTCATGATGGTATTATGACATCCGAGGCCAACTATTTCCGTGGCAGCCGTACCACGAGGCCCAGAGAGAAGCCGCCGTGAAACTCCCATCCAAGTTCTGACCAGAAAGAGCGTTACTTAACTCTACTGATCATAAGTGGACGCTTGTTCAAGCTACACTACCCTGGACCCATACGCGACTGAAGCTGAGATTATCTTATCATAACTCATGTTCTTTCTATCTATCTGGAAACGCAAAGTAGTGCTTGTACTTAAGATTACCATAACATAATTCGCGGCTTGTGCGTAACTTTTCCAACTCGCATGTAATATGCTTCCTAAAGCTCTTGTTGCTTAATATACTATTCCGTAATACTATAGCTGAAACAATAAAGAAGCCGACCTGCGATTGATTACTAATAATAATCAATGGTACTAAAAATCGCATATCAACCCCCTTACAGTTTATACACCACGGTAGCTCTGAAAGGTCATTACTTACCGCGATGGCCGAGCTAACTCACTTTCGGCGATTTAGTCGTGGGTCTAATCATCAACTGTATCCCTGCAATCTCTTAAAAAAAGGGCGCCAGAAATCCGAAGATTTCAAGCAATTACTAAAATAACTACAAGCAACTAGCGTTTATTTAATAATCAATTATCAGTTGTCTTGTAAAGTCAGTAATAAACATTAAGATTGATTTAAATATAATCGAAATGTAATAATACAGTAGTGTAAATATGTTGAAGGATGCAACACGCACCAAAGTTAAAACCCCTTTCGGGTTCACAAATTAAGTTTGAATATCCAATCACTCAAGGAATAAGCGTATTTCTCTCATATCGTTCAACCGTTTGCCCGGTTATTGAACTCAAGAGGCGTATAATCACCTTTTACAAATTGCCTAATAAACGTCAAAATTATAGTTCAATGATTGATCAAATTTAAATATCGTAATAATCAAATACATATCAAATAAAAGCATATGTTAAAATGAACTATATAATTAAGTTATAATCAAGACTGTAATTGCAAACTTGACAGTGGTTGGTTTTGGAAATTAAATTTCTGATATTAATTATGCTTAGTGGTGAATATTTGTAACCAGCCTAGCCAGATAAATTCTAAGGCCGGTTTGGTCATCTGCTTTCAAAATGAATGATAACTGCCAAGATAGGCACTAACCTTGGATATCGGCGCCTGTTAAGTGTGGGCGGAAAAGCTAGCTAGGGTTGCTATTGTGAACTACCAAGGTTGTCTTAATGGCCCGTGATCGAAGCAGAATCAAATCCCAGGTTGAGATGTTTAAGATGAACTTTATTCGGCGGATTCGATAATTAAGGCGGCTCGGTGTCAAGATTGAATTTGCTGGTTCAAACTATTATTTAAGAGCTAAAGAAAGGGGAAATTAATATGTGAATAATGAACAAAGAAGCGCAATCATACCTGATTTAGGTTATCAGCTCTCATAAACGAAATTAATTAATTGTAGTGCAATAGCACGCACAATGATTTCACAGAAGCCTGTTGCTTCGTTGAAATGCAGGAAAGAAGTGCTCGCGAAACAAGGTATCGGCGAGAAAACAGCTGAAGAGTGGCGCGCTGCGATAACGAACAATTTGGGAAATCCAGAATCGGTACCATTGTGCGGAACAAGATTTGATATTATTTGAAATACAGTGGATTATAACTCAAGTGAAAATATACGGGCTGGCCCGAAATAGATGGGTAATTGGCGAAACAAATAGACAGAGCTAAATTTTTGTTTCATAGCGTTATTGTATTTTAACCGAAATAAACAGGCAGATGAAAAGTTATTCATAACTGTCTCCGGACGTTAAGGATCACGTTATCTTTAAATTATGTTTAATAAATTATTCTTAAAATGTATGAATTTGTATTACGAAAATTTTTTAATGACAGACGACCGATACTTGATGATTATAAACCTCGGCTATCACCTCGGATTGCAAAATTCAACCGAGTCGGTTATTTGCTATATATCGGCCTAATGAAATTAATAACTATTTTGCCCTCCTGGCATGTAAACACACATTCATACACAGTTGACGTCCCCCGTAACTAGGATTTTACAGTTAGTCATGTTTTTACACATCCCGGTTGGGTAAAATGACTAGAAAATTTTTAGCTTTCAGCGACCCTTAAAGAAACAAATTGTTCTGTAGTAATGAAGGGTATTTACAGAAACAATAGTTGCACAATTTCTCGTTTTGGGGAGTTTTGAAGAAATAAATAAAATTGATATTTACAACATTGATTTTTGACGTTTCAAAGCGTCATCTACAAAATTTACTGAAGGCAGCTTGTTCAATGGTTTGACATTCGCAAGCACAGTCGCGAATTTATAGAAAATGTTAAAAAATATGTCGCCCAAAAATTTTTATACAATACTCGGTGCGTTAAGCATTTTACATCGCTCGGTTTTACTAAAGCACTACGCTTCGCGTCCTGCTTCTCGCTGTAAAATGCAACCTACCGCACCTGTAATGTAAATAACTATTTCTGCTTATATTAATTAATATGTAGAATATTGATGCATTTTTTTTGAGAAAGCTTTTCATTATTCAATTATCAGCCAATAATATGCCGAGTTTGTCATCATTCTTCAGTAAATCATGAAGGTGGAACATTAACCAGGAGGCTCTGATAAATCCAAACGTCAAACATTAATCTTAGTAAAGAACATATTCATTATTTATTATTATACAGCATTTAACTTGTACGAATGCCCATTGTTTACTCGAATAAATTACGCCACTCGCCTTCCAATCGTGGCTCAAATTTTATCATCGTGCATAATGTCTAAATTTCTCACTCACTGAATAATATAACATGTGAGCAAATTAAAACATCAAAGTTGGCTTTGAAACAATTAAGCCATGCACTTTATTACTTGTTTTTAATTTAAATATGACCATTATCATAATAGTAGAAGTGTCAAGTTGTTTAAATTATCAAATTTTCAATTCCACATGTTTAACCAAGGACAAAAAGTTTTTATAATCGAAATGATTGATGTAGCAGCTGTAACATTGTTTAAAAAAATATTTTTTTACATGACAGTAGGTGACAGTTATGCAATGGTTTAGGTTATGTATGTGTATTTCATTCTAGAACATAATGTAAATTAATAATCGACATATGTTTAAGGTTTCAAAGCCAAGCATTTTCGTTTGCTCACATGTTATTATTTTTCACGACCGGGAGTAGAATCAGTTTATAGGTTTCGAAAATGTGACAGAATTAACACATTTTCTCTCTAGGGAGATGATGTGAGTATCATCTATATAGGGAGTTTTCATTACAGACAATATACCGTGTGTTCAAAAAGAAATTACATAATGGTTGGCCATGGAAACTAAAAGTAATGTAAACAGCAAGCTTTATAATTCATTGACTGTCATTGTTGTTGTTGTCATACGTTTATATTATAAACTGATATAGACATTCTAATGTTTGCTGTTTGTAAAACTTGCTGTTGACATTAGTTTTTCTTTCCATGGCCAACCCTTATGTAATTTCTTTTTGAACACATGATAGAAACAAGATAGGAAACGTCTGTTGTCACGAAATCCGCAACATAAACACAAATCAAAGGCTACTAAATATTATTATGATCCTTTATTAAAATACTTGTTCCTTGTCTTTCTACTACCGGTCGTGGAAACAATAATATACAAGGTGTGTGTAGATCGTTAGATAGCCCCTAACTTCATTAACAATAGATATATCGAAAAAACTTTCTTTTACTTTAAATGCCAGTATACAACTTACACATTGTGGTAAACCAATGTAAACCATGGCCTCCTATTTTCTCATAGTTGGACACGACTTAGGTTTTTAAATGGAACACCCTGTATATTTTTAAATATTTTAAATCAGTGCTAAAAATGCTTTACTATAGGGTGCTTAAACTAACATTTTGGAACACAGTATTGTTTTACATTAAAAAAAACTACCTGTAATGTAGGCTTATGTAGAATCATAACAATTGATCAAGAAATGTAAAACAAATTCCACTTCGCTCTACAAATTGTTCATAACAGAATTATCGCTCAAACGTACTAAAATAATTGAAAACTATGTTTTTTAATGGAGCAATATGTTTTTCATGAAATAGTTGCAAACTAGTAGCATTTAAAAAATCAAAAATACCGAAAACATAATTCAAAGATAATATTGTTCTATTCAAAAAATATGGTATTCAATTGTTTTGATGATTTTGCGTAAGTCATGGCCTACTTCAGATAAATATATTTTTTATTAAACAAATAATAAGGTAAAGAAGTTTAGTTAAAATTTAACCAAAGTTTTTTTTATATCTCTATTATTAAAGGATATACACCCTATATACACGGTAGGAGAAAACGCCATTCCTCCTTCGGACTTCCCTCTTGTACTTCAAGCTTACTTCTTGAGCCGGTTTTACAAACCAAGGATAAAGTTATCCGGGGAATAATACCCTAGAAACGATTGCTGTAACAAAGGAAACTATGACAATGATACCTCGGATAGCTTAATCAGCGTACGTAGATCAAACAAGTAGAGACACTCATGCCAAATGTTGAAACCTGTCTAGAGTGCCTGGGACAGTACATCGGGGGGGTATTTCTAAGCTTGACTATCAGATGGCAGCACAAAGTTTGACCAATCAGAGCCAGTTATTGGCTCTGCTACCAATCATATGTGATAAAGTAGTGGGGCCAGCTGTTAGTATTATTGGAAAGTACCCCCCCAGGAGCCGTTCAAGGTCATCCAAATCGGTATTTTGACATCAAAGGAACCGACAGTGAGTGTCTCTACTTGTTTGATTTATGTACGCTGGGTTATTCTAGATATATACTTGAATTGTAGAACCAGCCCTTAGTGTCATTCCATTATCATCAGTCTTTAATCGTCCAATGCAAGACCTGGTTTCTTTGATTTTTTGTTGCAATTTTTATGATGCTGTTTCTCTGATGTCGCCTGCCCATTTTTGCTGTGGTGCACCTACACTTCTCTTCGTTGCCCTTGGTCACCGCTGTATTGCTCGGGCGGTCTATTCTTTATTGTTCTTTCTAGCCAGGTGACCCGCCCAGCTCCATTTAAGCTTGGCGGTGAGTTCGATGACATCGATTACTCCGGTTATTTTAATCTTCTGATTTCTCGCTCTGTCTTTTAGGCTTATACCCAATATTCTTTTTTCTATTGCCTATAGAATTACATTTAGTTTTTCAAAAATAGTCTCTGTTAATTTGACAGTTCCATACCATATGTTAACACTGGTAATATACATGAATCAAACACCCTTCTCTTTAGGAATACTAGTACCTCGCTGTTCTTAAGGATGTGGACCAGTCTTCCGAATGCAACCCAACGTTGTTGAACCTTTTTTGGCACTATGTGGATGTTTATCTGATTTATTCTAAAGATTTCTAAATTCATGGTGAGACCTGCTTTTGGTGGCAATTTATTTAGTTACTTTATCAACTTTTTTAGTTCGTTCTAGTAATAAGCACTACATTTGAAAATCGCAAGTGGTTTAAGAATTTTTCGTCTATATTTAGCTCTTCGAGTTCTTTAAAAGTGTTGTCCAGGGCAAGTGCGTCACTTTCAAATGTCTGTTCGTTTATCGCCATTTATCGTATATGCAAGCGTTTTCATAAATGTACTTCACGATGTGACGCATATTAACTCTTGTTCATTTTTAGGACAGCCCATGTTTCTATCGTATCGAAAGTTATCACAAAATCGATAAAGAGTAGGTGTAGAAGTTGATTGTATTCCCAACATCTTTATATTTATTAGGGTTTTCACTGTTTGCAAGTGGTCTACTCTGCTGAAGCCATATTCGAAACCCCCTTTTTCATTTGACTGATAGAAGTCCAATTTATGAGTTAAACTTTTAATGATAATTTTGGTGAAGGGTTTATATAGGTGCGCTAACAAGCTGATTGGCCTGTAGTTACTTATTTCAACTTTATCTCCCTTTTGTATAGTAAAACGACTTCAGCATTTCTCGAATATGGTGGTATTTTCCCTTGTTCTCTGCAACAATTGAATAGTAATTTGATGGTGTCTATCGATATGACTTTCCGCCATATTGTAGCAATTTCGTCGTTATTTGGCCGTCACCCGGGGATGGTCATTTTTCATTTGCCCCACAGCTGCTTGGATTTCGTATTCCGTAATCTCAGGAATTTCTTCAGAGCCTACATTCATTACCGATGTCTCCTCTCCGTTTTAATGTAGAACTTCTCTACGACGATTATGATTTCATTTTTCTCTGTTACAATATCTCCGTCTCAATTTTCTATTTTTGTTGTTTGCACTATTCCTGTATTTTGTTTCGTTTTTAGAATTTTAATATTTTTATTGTGTTAGATGGTATCCTTGGTTCGTCTCGTATTGTAATCTTTGCTGTCCTTTCTGATTGCTTTCGCTATTATTTTGTATAAGTTTCTATAATAATCGGTTTTCCTGTTTAATTTACGTCTTTATTTGAGTGCAAATGTTGGTAGACTGAATTTGTTGTTTCTGTGGTCCTTTGATCTCGTGCATATTTCATTTACTGCTACTTGAATATCGCTTCTTACTTTTTTAGTTAATTCCTCGCCGTCTAAGTTTTCAATACTTATTTGTGACGGTCTTACTTCTAAATCTCGCTCATATCTTATTTGGTTTGTTTTAATATTTTGGCCGTAGAAATGCGGCAACGCTGGGGTAGTTTTTTCGTTTCTAAAGTATACCAAATAATTTTAAATCCCTATAAAATGGTTAATGCTTTCTTCTTTGATTCTTTATTTTGGGCGTGCAAAGCTAACCGCGATATGGATTCACAAGCATTTAATGAATTTTGAAACCTTCTAAATTCTAATTTAAAGTCCATAGTTAAATCAAATTAGTTAATATTTGATGATAAATTAAATAAAGGAGGCTGCTTTAGAAGAAAAAACGATAGTATATTCACTTATAATACCATGAGTAGTCAAAGTTATGTCGACTATTTTTGTGGTGGTGTCACGAATGTTCATTACGCTTTTCTACGATTAGGACGAGTGCGCTAGCACGAGTCTTAATCCCAAGCGCAATGGACATGAGTAGTGATACCACCGCAAAATAATCTACTTAACTTTGACTAAGAATGGTATTCGAGGGACTATTTAATGAACCAAACTACTTTTTCAAATTAAATTTCAGTAAATCTAGCAACAAACTACGCAATTTCTATAGTAACAGAACACCAATATTGACTTTTTCTAATAAAAATCACATTTGTTGAAAATAGTCATTAAAACTCCGCTAGCGGAATTGTTGCACCATTTTACGCTGATTTGTGGCACATTACATAAATACTAAATTATGATTGGTGAATAGTTAACTTGAAGGGGGTGAGTTGAATAGTCATTAAAACTCCGCTAGCGGAATTGTTGCACAATTTTACGCTGATTGGTGGCAAATGACATAAATACTAAATTATGATTGGTGAATAGTTAACTTGAAGGGGGTGAGTTGAATAGTCATTATTATTAAACATGTTTCTAGTAACCATAACTAAAATTATAAGTGAAGCAAACGAAAGCAGAGAAATTGGCCCCGGATTCTGCTGTTTGGCTAATTGTGGTAACTTTTTTAGCCACATGAACAAGATTTTACTAAATACGTTTCGTTTGTAAATTCGCTAAAATTATTTCCTCTAATTGTAGAGTTAGGCTAGATGATAAAAGAATCATATTGGTTTTCATAACAACCAAGATAAGTACTCTACGTACCATTAGAAAATGCAATCCACTTACCTCTTAGCTCCACTCAATTCAGTACACGGTTTGCAAAGCCCACTATTTAAGAAAAAACATTTACATTGTATTTTTTTAATGTCTTATTAGAAAAGTCAATATATAAAAGGGAGAAGAAGAGGAAGAACTGTTTATGTATTCATTACCATTTTACAGTTATTTTGTCATGTGAATACGATGTACGTTGCCAAAATAAATTTCACCATGTATTTACACTTAAGAAAAATGTTAAAGAAAAAATTGGCTGCGCAATTCTAAACTTCTACTGATGTGTGCAAATTAGCCAATATCTAACACCATCTTGTTTTTTTGTGCTTATGTATGGAATCTATAAATATGTCTGACTTTAAAAAGTAACTATTTTATTTTAATAGAGGGAAAGAGAAGAATACGAGGCTTTGGATAGATACCAAAGAGATAAAGCCAATATGGAAGTATGGGATATGCAAGTAAAAGGCAAAGTAAGTTTTAAAAATATAGATTACCATAAATTCCCATATTACTATCACGTTTAGGAGTTACTTCAAGCTGAAGCGGACCGGATTGCTCAGGAAGACAGAATTGAATTAGAAAAGCTTAGCGAGAAGTTAAAACAAGAAGAACTCGAAGGTTCTCATTAACTCATATCACTATTTTGCTTAATTTAATTTCTTGTAGCACAACTTGAAAAGCAGCGCAAACGAGACCTAATCGACAAAGAGCTTCAGGAGCAAATTAAAATTCAGAAACACTTCCTGGAGCAACGTAGAAAGGAGGAAGAGGCGCTTGAAAAAGCTTTCACTCTTCTGGTGCAAATGGAGATAGATAGGGAAAAGGCTAAAATTGTGGATACTACTTCTGATGCAAAACGGGAGATGGCCCAGTATAGAATTAATTTGGCTGAACTAGAACGACAACGAAAAGAGGAGGAACGACAGCTCAATGCCCTTCTCAATGAATATAAACTAGAAATTCAAAAGAAACAAGACGAAGCAAAATGTAAAGTAGAGGCAGCGAAACGGAAATTACACGAGGTTTAGATATCATCTTATATGTCGTTATTAAATTACTTAAATTTTTGCTTTCAACTTATTTTTTAAATCTTTTTTAGGATGTAATGAAAGGGAGAGCTGAACAGATCCAAAACAGGCGTGAACTTGCAGAAGAACAACTTAAAATGCAACAAGCTGAAAACGAATTAATCAGGTTAGCATACGACACACATGAAAGGCTTGCAAAGGAAACTGCGAGGCAGGAACAAGTCGCTCGACAACAGTATCGAGAAGATCTTCTGAAGCAAATTGAATATAACAAACTTATTCAAGTAAGGATTAAAATGCAATTATAAATTACTGGTTACTGTATTAAAATAAATGTCCCTTTTTTGCAGGAAAGAGAAAAACAAGAGTTAGAAAGGCAACTTGCTGCAGGAAAAGTCGAAGAAGAACGGTATATGAAAATGGTTGAAGATATGGTTTCTGGAAAGATTGTTGCTGGAATGAAACATCCATTCAGGCAAGTTTTGGAGCGGTATGATTGTCAATGCCCAGAAACAACAGTAAAACCGCCATATTGATTTATACTTCGTTTTTGTATTTTTATATTAAAATTTTATTATTGACATGTTTTGTTTGTTTTGAAGATGCCTTAAGACAGCATCTTTCGTAAAATATTTCTCAAAATGTATAAAACTGTTTCAAGAAGATGAAATCCTACCAAGTAAAGCTCAATATTCTTATTAGTTGAATGCGAAACGAAATAATTATTTCATTCATTGAACTATTAATAATTATTTATGGTACAAGTGTATTATATTACAAATAAGTCACGCGAGAAAAGCTGAGCCCAGGAGGCCGCCATGCATACATAGTTACACTTGGGAACAGTCAATAAAGCAACTAAGATCAATAATTAATTTAATAGTAGCTAAACAACAACGCATGATGATGCGAAATGCGCGAGGGCATAGAAAATCTGAATATGGATCTGACCACTATTTACTGATAGAAAACTTACGTATAAAATAGAACTATTGCAACAAGAAAGTATGCGGAATTTCTAATAAAGATGATTAGCAAATTGATTAGATATAGGTAATCAAAGCACCCTATTAACAATATATGAATACATTGTAAACTCAATTAAAAATGCAGCTAAAGAAGCAATAAAAGTTAAAAAAACAAAAACGGCATTTCTTGTAGTAAAGAGCTGAAGAAACAAATTTAAGAGAAGAAAAAGTATACGAAAACTAGTTTTCCAACAGAAATGCGAGAACCAGAGAAGAATATAAAAAGTCAGACAAACAGTAACAAAAAGTTTACGAAGAATTTTGGAAAAAATGGAAATACGTATTAGATGCAACTTTCGGATACAGGAGATTAGGAGGAACGTGGAAAACAAATAAAAACACTAGAAAAAAATACTGGGAAAATGCCTCATATATCAGCAATAACGCTACCACAATGGAATATACATTACGAACAACTACTATAAGAAACAAGGAATGAATACATGCAAGAAAATATAGGAGGTACAGAGCACGTTCAAGCAGATATATGTTTAAAAGATGTAGAGGAAGCACTAGAAAAACCAAAAACGAACAGAGTTTTTTATCGTATGGCTTGTGGTAGGAATCCTAGTGTGGGAGTTTTCAGGTTGTGCGTGCACATCTGACGCAACCTAACGACTGTCACCGAAATGACAACCGGGACCGACGGCTTAACGTGCTCTCTGAGGTACGTAACAAAGCTGTAAAAGCTGGTGAAATTCAACCCGAGCTACTGAAATAAGATGGAAACAAATGAAATAATAATAATAATAATAATATATTTGTAATAAAACTACTCCAAATAAAACAAAAGCCTGGAAGATACTAGGTTAGATCCCTATGCTCAAAGCCTAACCTACTTACAATAATGTCATTATCATTTACTTTCGCTATTCATTAAAGTAAATACAGAAATAACAACTACCAGCGATTTCTAACAGGACTGTTTTCTTCGATTGTCCCTACTGTCGACGAACCTTACTGGGATGTGGAAACTTACTACCAACAGTAGATCCCTAAAATCCTTATCGGAAAACATGCAAATATGTTATTAAAATAATTTTCGTTAAAATTAACTTCAATTTAATTGTGTCCAAAACCGAACTTATAAACGGTGAAGTAATGTGACTTAGGAAATTATAGTATATTTATTGTTGACTTTTTCAATCATAGACCTAACTAACTTTGCAATGCTTTATATTTTAAGCTGTACATCTCCTAAATTGCTTACAAAATCTCGAAGTGAAGAGTATCGATTAGATAATTAATGCTAATCAGTTTTAGGCTATGAGAAAACATTATCGTAAAAGTAGTAAACACAAAATTAATCAAGATCTTTATAGCAAAAATGAATAATACGATGGAAACTTCCATATTATAATAATGCTTCTTCTAAGCTATTATACGCTTGACTCTTGCTTCGTTTTCGGATTTCTCCAAGGATTCCCAGTTTTTGTCACTAGAAGTAATCGTCTAGAATTTTCTAATGTCGGTAATGGTGGCTTTAGCACGTCTTCGAACAATGGCACTGTTCTAATTGCGATATTTTGTTATAATTGCAGCATGACTATCTGCAACTGTAATTATTTCTCCAGATCCGTTACTCAAATCCAGTGCTTTGTAACCGAGAAATACGTAATGGATTGTTCACGAGCGATTATGATGAGAACAAATCCTGCGGATCTTCTCACCGGCCATAGTTATTACTTTATTTATGTACAAGAGCCATTCAGATTCTTTCGTAATGTATGGAACTATGCCGAGAAGTGCGTTATATAATTGAAAAATTGTGCTGAAATACGGTTTACCAGAGTTTGAGAAATTCTTCTTCTCAAAAATTTGCATTTGGTACAATGCCGTGTATTATGTGAGCGTGTAAGGTTACACTGAGTTACAGGTAAAATGTTCTTCTCTAAATTTTATGACTTTCTCTTTGACGTCTACGTATGAGAGTAATGTAGTCTTGTTTTATTTAGATTAATTTGCATACCTGATAAACACGTGAACCCACGAGTGATGAAAAACCGTATACCTTTGGGAAGTCTAACAATGACAAGATAATAATACCAACGTTTATTCATATATACAAGTTGTTAAATTGTATTCAACAGTGATGAAATATTTTATTGTACAATATATTTTGTTCAAAATTAGGGGCGATTTTTTTTCTACTCGAAATATGTATTTCGATAGCTAATTTACCAATGTCACTGGATCAATATCACTCTTTACCAAAATTAATGGTCATTTTTCAGACTAAATTTATATTTTAAATGGAAAAGTCATTGCATGAGTGGAGCAGTTAAATTTGATAAACTACTAATTGAAGAATCTAAATAAGATCTAGAATCATTATTATCTAGAAGTTTAACAATTGCCCAAAACAAATGCGATCAACCAACTAACACTTTTTAGTTTTACGAGCTTTCAATTGCGTAGTAATTAAGACAATTTCAAAGTGACAGGTAACACAATTCTAAGATTTTAAAGTCACCTGTGTAAATTACACAAATTCTAATAAATTATAGAACCTGGATCTACGAAACAAGAAATTTATTTAAAAGTTCAAATCTTCAAATTTTAGCAAATTATTTCAATGCTTTAATGTTGCATTGAAGGAGTAATAAAATGTGGCTTAGTGGTAGAACATCTACTTCTAGAGCACTTCACAGTCTACTAAATTGTCATTACATATCTACGTACATATGATCCCCTTTTGGCAACGACTGAGACCTAATTACACATGAAAAAGGGGATGGCCCAAAAATGGGAACATGTACAAGGCTGACCGTGACAGCTACATCCATATATATTTTTTCTAAATCATCAAAAGAAAAAAAAATAATAAAATGAATTGTATTGCGTTTTTAAACATCGCAACGACTTTAGAGAACCGTTATATCGTAGGATTAAAAGGAGTAAACCCACAACGATAAGCATTGTATCCGAAAAAAAATGTGAAAAGATAAGAAAGCTCCCATCAAGAAATACGCTATTTGCCCATATTTAACTCTAAGCATAAACAAAAGTCAGGTTAAAAACCATACAAACATATACTCCGACAGCAGCACACAGTGTTGGAAAAACAGAATATTTTGTGATGGCTTTAGAAACTGCTATTGGCGCATACACAACTACTTACACAGTTGTCTCAGAAAATGTTAATGCCAAACTAGTCAAAACGGCCGAAGAATAATAAAAAACAGCATGTAAATTGTCGATATGACGCAAAAAAATTGTAGAGGTGAATGCTGTACACCTTTTTGAAACAACAACTATATCTGTTGTCTTCATAATTTACTGTTTAAAACTTATTAGTGTTGCAAAATACCCAAAAAACATGAATAGTAAAGAGTTAAAAAGGTTTCACAGATTACCTTAACAACTATAAGCGATGAAGTCATTCTTCGAAAAAAAAAAAATAAAATATGGTTTAGCTGAAAACGAAATAGGAGACTTACGGATAATTTTACGTACAGCAGGAAGCTTCACAACAAACGAACAAATAGAAAGAACCACACGGCAAAATAACAAAGGGCGCCAGATCAATAAAAGTCTATTAAAACTAATGGAAAACAATAAGAACGAAATAAAGGAAAGTAGAAAACCGATTTATATCGAAAAACTGTTGTAGACATAAATATAATAAAATAATAGATCAACATCAATGATGGAAGTATGCAAAAAATAGCTAAGAAACGGAAGAAATCACACACTATAACGGCACCTACCGAAAAACGCAAAAATTATTACAGAAAGGAAAGGTACGGGCAATAGGATGTAGAGAACTTAATAAAAAAAATTCGTAAAACCGAAAAGGATGAGGAAAATAATACAAATTAAGAACCAATTAGAAAAGTCGTAGAAAACAACAAATGTGTGAATGTAACATAATAAAGCCAGTATTAAAAAAAAACGTCAATACTAGCTTTAAAAAATAAGAATTGCAGATAAACTGGAATTCTAAGAAATATATTATGCTAACTGCTCGTATTTATAAATTGCATTATATCTTTGAATATCCAAAGCGCCTTGAGACTCTTTCAGGGTGGTTCAATTATCTAGTTGCTTGTTAATTAAATTTTATTTTAACAATGACTTTGAATTGTGTAATGGCATTAACTGTCACCTTACACCTCAAACAATGTCCTATTAATAATCTCAATCAAATATGAAAAATGTCCATTCTATTTATATCTTATTGACTCAATATTATACGGTAAGTACTTGATTATAGTTAATTGCATTTTAAGCTTTTTATTTACTATAGCGTCAATAGGATAAAACTACAACCCACCTTGAACTGCCCTAGCAGCACAACCTGATTGGAGCCATGTTGGCTGCCAACATTAGCAAAACATTGGAATGAAACGTTTTTATATATGGTATTTATATTGGACTCCCATATGTATTCTACATCGGCGATCAATATTTATCCTACATTGGTGACAAATATTTATTCGACATTGGCCACCAATATTTATTCTATATAGATGACAAATATAGTACCTTAGCAGCACAACCTGATTGGAGCCATGTTGGCTGCCAACATTGGTAAAACATTGGAATGAAACGCTTTTATATATGGTATTTATATTGGACTCCCATATGTATTCTACATTGGCGATCAATATTTAACCTTCATTGGTGACAAATATTTATTCAACATTGGCCACCAATATTTATCCTATGTAGATGACAAATATAGTACCCTAGCAGCGCAGCCTGATTGGAGCCATGTTGGCTGCCAACATTGGCAAAACATTGGAATGAAACGCTTTTATATATGGTATTTATATTGAACTCCAATATGTATTCTATATTGGCCATCAATATTTATCCTACATTGTTGAAAAACACTGAATCTACATTCTTGACCAATATTTATTCTATATTGATAATTCATATTTATTCTTTTTAGATCCTTCTTAAAAATTGAAAATAACGTTTTTTTAAAATGACTGCTTTAAACCTTTTTAAAATGAAGTATCCATGGAACAGAATAATAATTTGTTACAGAATAACAATAAAGTAAACGGCTTACTATGATTTTTGGATAAATTGTGGACGATCTGGACTAAATTATTGCCATTTTTTGTTCTGTTCCACGGCTACTTGATTTTAATGGGTTTAAAACAGTTATTTTGTAAATACCTCCTGTTATTTTCGTGTCATAAAAAATGTATCGGAGTATTTTTGTTGAGAGTTGAATTTGCGTCGATTGGTACAAAAAATCTACATTTTTGGAAATAACTCGAGAAGTAAATGCTTAATGCTTATGCCCTTAATTTGGTCCACCCTGTATAATTCATTTATAATTTACAAATATTAAATACTAGATATTTCAGTCAATATACAGAAATGCAATATTTTTCTAAGTATAATCATGGGTGAGATGTTAAAAATACATTTTTTTTAATATCCAACCAACTATATAATTATAATGTTATAAAATATACATTCACAAAATAATTTTTATACGGTCGTTAGCCGTTGCCAAAAAGAGTGATACAGACTTTCTCATATCTGTATCTGGCACTTCCGGGAAACGGCGTCGCACGGCAGCTGTAACAAAAATTAACACACTATACATCTTACATTTCAAAATATATGAAAAACAACTTACTAACAATAACGTCGTAAATTTTCAAGGTACAAAAGGGCAGTTTTTTCTTTTTTCCAAGTCCTGAATACAACGTTGTTACTTCTGGGGATAGAAGTTTTTCATAATATTATATATTTATTAATATAATAACAAAATAAGAATAAAAGTAGTACTTACCTTAAAGATTTATTTCTAAGGGCGAAAACTTGCGGAAAACGTTCAGTCACAGGTCGCAAAGAGAAGTGTGGCATCGAAATCGAGTAACATTTGAAGCTTTAAGAGCCCGACAATTACCCTCTCGTTGAAGCAGGTAGAAATGTGGCTGAGAACTAAGCTTGCCGACCTTGAGACGACAATCTTTCTAAGTGTAATAATGGAATAATCACGGGGGTGAGGACAGAGGGGCCATTGGCACTTAAATTGCCGTGAAAGAATTAAAAAATTGCACTAAATATATAAAAATTGAACAACCAAATACTCTTCAATGTAGGTATAATGAGTACTTCAACTGGATAGAAATACATATAGAGAAATCTATTTTTTATTTTATTAACCACAATAATTGCGTAATACAGTGGAATCTCGAAGGGACAGGAAAAGAACTTGAACTTGGAGGGAGCAACTATAAGTTGCATACAAGTGTATACAACATAGAGCATGTTTACTAAACACATATCATAATTAGATTATTAATTAAACATCGACATTATGTCTTGATTGTCCATGAAATTCTTCGGCTTTTAATAAAATTAAAAGTTTTGACTTCTCATCCTTTTAAACTGTAATTCGCCATGGCCTAAATTGCTGCAGCAATGAAAACAGTTCTCTTAACATTTTTAACCCTCGCAGTATTGATGAATATTTTTGATTAGATACATTTTTGATAATGTGTTCCAGCGAATTTGAAATTCATTTGCAAAAAGACATAAAAATTAAATAGGCATTATTATTTAAGTCGTTTTATTGGCATTTACAATATAAATAACCAATTTTGTAATATGAACATTATTATTTATATAGGAACTACCAACAAATTAGTATAGGTTTCGTTACTTTTCGTGACTAATGTTTGCCATCTATATTTCTATCAGACAATATACATAATAGAAATATATAAATTATGAAAACCATAATGCAATTTTAGCCATTCTGTAATTCATACTTTCTTAATTTGTAGTGCCAGAGGGAATTCATTTGTAAGCTTTTTACGATGCCGAAGTCTTTATTTACTGTAAATAGAGAATCACACTACTTGTCTGTAATGATACGGTCTTTTTTGCCACATGCGCTACAAATATCCGTAATGCTATCGTTTAATGTTAGCGGTAAAAGTCAAATCTCTGTTTTCTAGACTTGTTAGTGCATTAGGAAGTAGGGAATAATTACCAGAAATAAATTCTGAATAGTTTTGTAAAAGTTTGTTGTCGCTTCAAGTGAAGTCGCCGAATCTCTATCAACATTTGTAGGGATACGAAAATTTCTTCACGTTCAGTTACGGACGATTTCACTGACCTATGATTCATAAAATATTCTCTTTGTTCAGAAAAACGGTAATAGCATTTTCTAGGAATATATATATATTTAAACTGTGTTCGGCCATTGGTAAGTAATTGGAGAAGCTGAAAATATGGCTATGTCTCAAATATAAATTAACGTCGTGTATATATTAAGTTGAAGTAGCATGAAGATAAATTTTATGTAAATATTCCATTGTTGGAAGTCATTTTAGATAAATCCAACGTAGGGCCCACATTGCTTCACAATATTGTAAAATAGTAGCCTGCCAATATTGAATCAAGATGAGTTTTGCGTGAATATTCCAATATTGGAGATAGATAAAAAAATTTACATCGTCACAATATTTTCTGAAGCTAGGAATCCATTATGGTCTTCCTAGACAAATCCGATGTAGGGCCCACATTGCTTTATAATGTTGGAAATATATAGGAAATTTATATGGTAACAATAATGTCTGGAGCTAGGCATCCCATTATGGTCTTTCTAGATAAATCCAATGTAGGCACCATATTGCTTTATAATATTGGAAATATATAGGAAATTTATACGGTAACAATATTGTCTGGAGCTAGGCATCCCATTATGGTCTTCCTAGATGAATCCAATGTAGGCACCATATTGCTTTAGAATATTGGAAATATGTAGGAAATTTATATAGTAACAATATTGGCTGGAGCTAGGCATCCCATTATGGTCTTCCTAGATAAATCCAATGTAGGCACCATATTGCTTTATAATATTGGAAATATATAGGAAATTTATATGGTAACAATATTGTCTGGAGCTAGGCATCCCATTATGGTCTTCCTAGATGAATCCAATGTAGGCACCATATTGCTTTATAATATTGGGAATATGTAGGAAATTTATATAGTAACAATATTGTCTGGAGCTAGGCATCCCATTATGGTCTTCCCAGATGAATCCAATGTAGGCCCCACATTGATTCGCAATACTGAAAAATAATAGGCTAACAATATTGTATCAAGATGGGTTTTACGTGGCCAATATTGGCCAAGATTCCAACATTGGAAACAGATTGGAACAATATGGTTCCAAGATTTTGTGCTGCTAGGGTGCCTTCACTCTTTCTGTTCCAATATCACCTCCAAGACAGCACTCCTCCTGATGGCAACAGCACGGATCCCTATTTAGTCCTGCTGTAATGCACTGCTTACTGACAACAGCTGTCAACTTGTCAAACTCTTGGCTGCTAGCAGGAAAGACCCCATTCTACTTTACTAGTGTCACTGCTATCCTCCAGAGACTCCCTCCTTCCGACAGCTTCACGGCAAGTTTGTTATCACAGATGATCCCCAATTAATATCCTTCTTCCTTAGCTCCAAACTTCAGCAACCTCTGTCGTCAGTAACCAACATAATAGCTCGAATCCAGCAGTCCCTCTGCTATCCTGCGTTAACAGATCCACGTGTCCTTAGTACATCCTCAACAAACCCAGCACTTGACAATTCTCAAACCAATGTAACTTCTTATCAATTGTATTATTCAAAATAAACTAATTTCATTCAAATTTTTTTTGCTTCTTTTGTTTGCTTCTATCTAGTTTTACGACCTTCCAATTCTCTTCAATAACTGTTACTTCATTAATAATAATCTTCTTTATATTTCTCTTTATTTTCACCTCGTAAATTTTGTTAAACCCTTTTTAAATGTTTTCACACACTTAACATATAAAAAATAGGGTAATTTCTATGTTTTTATTTAGACCGAAAAATTATATAAAAAGGTACATTCTCTTTTTCTATGAGTTGTTATTCTAATAATCGTAACAAAATCTGCTTAACTACTATGTTCTAAGTATTCCTGCCATCTATAAATTAAATTTATTTGAGTCTTACCTACTTCACTATATTATTTTAATAGAAATTACCTTTGTCATGTGTGATTTGAGCATGTATTTACTTTATAATTTCAAAACCCTTACAGAATAGTCAAATGTTATCCCTTTCACCTTAATTTGCCTCAAATTCGAATTCTTTTAATGAACTTCATTCAAAGAGCCAATTCCTTTTTAATATTTTCCAAATTGATTGTATTGATCTCCCAAATTATATTTTTACATTTAATCTTCAGCCAAAACTGCTCTTAATGTACCATAACAATATATATCTGAGTTCATCAACTACACAGAGTGATTCATAAGTATGGTCGTTAAATTAAACGGGTCTATAGTGACCTCAGTAGTAGTACATTGCACTAAAAATTAATCGCTTACTGAAAGAAAATGTGCAATGCATCTTGTGCAGATCTTTGGGAACCACTGCCTAAATTAACAATAACCTAAGGCACCAAATGTAATGGAAATATCACAAACAAGTGTTTTTTGCTTTTCAATTTTATTTAAATTTGGTTTTATCACAACTACATGTGCAAACTTAAGTTCATAGAACTTCATATCATCAATCAGTTTAAGCAATTAACAGTCAGTCTTATAAAGACCACTAATCTGAGGTTAACTTTAATTCGTTGTTAAAATAAATAAAGCGCCTCAACATTTGTTTACTAATGAGTAAAATGTCATAAGCATCAACGTTTTGATGGGCTTTTGTTTATTTTAACAACGAATTAAAGTTAACCTTAGATTAGTGGCCTTTATAAGACCGGAGGTTAATGTTTTATTTTTTTGTGTAATTATTATTAATTTTTGAGGTATAGTTTACTATGAAATAGTACATTGTGTATCTACGACGAAAAGCGTAACATTCCCAGACGACTGTTAAAACAACACAGGAGTCTGGGAATGTTGCTTTTTGTCCAAGATACACATACTATTTTTTCGCCGATCGATACGAATAATTTAAAAAAAAATGAAATAGTACTCGAATATTCCCGGCCTAGGACATGAATATTATTCCTGTACAGTTTTATTGTAAATTACCTAGCAACGGCTGATGTAATGGAATGTTTGACTTTGCTCAACAAAATTTTATCGGTAATGTGTCTATTCTAGTACGATTGGCGGAAAAGTTATTTTGTGTTATGTCCTCTAACTAGCTCTAAATTTAATCACCATACTTATGAATCACCCTGTATAAATGCAAATGCAAATGAAACACCATGCAAAAACTGAACATGAATACAACTAATGTAAGCTCAGAAAGGTACCGGTAATCAAGAATAACGCAATAGAAGCTGCGATAAAAAACTGAGTAACAATAAAGCAGCAGGATATAACAGAATCCTGGCAAAAATGCTAGAAGAAAACAAAGATAAATTAGTAAAAGTTCTAAAAAAATTACAATTATTTCGCTAGAGAACAAGGATGTTTCCGAAAGGGTTTACGACATATGATGAAAGGTTATTTGGACTAGCACAAAGGAATAAAATAGGAAAACGGCTGGTTCAGTTCTGTAGTGAACAGCTGGTTATCACCAACATTTGGTACAAATTGTTCTTTCGAAGACTATATACATAAAGAGCACCGGTAGACAAACCTGGCAACTTCTTCAAAAATCAGATAGATTACATTAAAATTAATCGCAAGAACAGGAATAGTCAGGCGTATGAAAGTCAGGAGTCAGCTTAATGAAAACTGTAAAGTTGTCGTTTTGTGGGAAGATATCGGCACTTCCCTAGTAGATTTGTTCAGAAGGGACTGGAGTTCTGTAAGATATGAACATGTTGTATTTAATCGCTTGAAGGAAGGTCTTCGGCAGTCTTCCCAGCGTGTTGAATTAGTAGTCGTGGGTCACCACAATGTAGAAGTGTTGCTTATGTTAGCAATGCCATGCATTAAAAGGAGTCAATGAAACACATCTATTATGTTTTAGATATGTAACCTCAGTGATTTTAAATTCACGGTTACATGTTGCTGAAAACCTATCCAGGAGTAGCTCTCAGCGGTTGTCTTTACACTAAGATTTAGACGATCCGTTCGAAACAAACTCGAAAGAAGTACAACCGTGCAGCACTTTGTAACAAAAAAAATGAAAGGCTGAGTAGGAAAATCACTAAGCACTGAACTCTACACAATCCGACTATCTGAAATTCAAACATTAAAGGACGCTGTTAAGGGTGCAACGAAGAGTATCGGCGATCAACAACTAAAGGCAGAAAGGCGACGAGAAAAAGAGGTTTGAATGATAAAAATTCTCAAATTGGTAGACAAGATAAAAGCAGTGTACCTCAAGAGAGTAGGTAAAGTACCAGTTTTTTCACCATAAAAGCAAAGAAAACCTGGATGAGCAAAAAAGGTAGAAAACTAGAAGAGCTAAATGACAAACAGTCACCGGAAACATAATCGACGTGCGTGGTAATCTGACACTGAAAGTAGGAAATAAGATCAAAATGTTACAGAAATATGTAGAAAAGCGTTTCATGGACGATCATTACCGCAAGAGACCAACATTCTAAGACTTAGACGGACTAGAAATTGTAATCGCGGATGTAATACGTGGCATGACACTTGCCAAATAACTCATCGTCTTATCTTGGATCATGTCTGAAGATATGGAGGAAGATTGAACGCTTTCGAAATATGGACCTACCATCGCCTACTTAGAATCTCGTGAGTGGACCACATCAGCAACGACGAGTTGATTTGAAGAATATTATTGCCAACGGAAGCTGCTGAACACCATTAAGTAGAGGAAGATCGAATACCTGCACCACTTCATGAGAAGTGCGCACATGTACCGCTTCCTATGACTTTTCATCCAAGGAAAGGTAGAGGAAAGAAGAAGACCCAATAAAAGAAGAATTTCCTGGCTCGCGACCTGAGGAAGTCAGTCGATGTCACCTCCGTAGAACATATTCACATCCCTGTTTCGGCATAACCATGCTAATAGTCAACATCCGAACCGGATAAGACAGTGGAAGAAGAAGAAGAAGGTCAAAATACATCAAATCGATATTACTATCTTCACAAATATATGGGTTTTGTCATTGATCAAGCAATTGAATTTTCACAAAACTTGTACCATACAGTAAATTTCTATCCTTTTGAAACAAATATATTCCCTATTGTATTGTGTTGGTTTAGGAACTGAAATTTGAGTAATGTCGGTTATAAAGTACGTCTAGGAAAATACTTACATTTACTTTAAATGGAAATCTTTCAAATATAAGAATAGTTTGTTTAAAATTTTAGATGTTTATTATTCTGCGAATATTTTTTCCATGGGATGATTAGTTTTCTCCATTAATTTGTTAATCAGTCTGTAAGCTGTAAGCTCAATTATTATTAGTAGTGTTCGAATAGGAGTGGATCGAAAATCCTGTAGGTTGGTTAGTTCGATCAGTTGATCTACTTCCACAAAAGCATTAAACTATTATTTTGCACTACCGGGAATAAAGTTCATACTTTAGTCCCCATAAATAGGGACTAAAGTAGCTCATTTAATCCCTAGGGACTAAAGTAAAAATGATACCGTAACTATGGTAAATTTATGTACACACGAGGTTAGTAGGCTAGGTTTTGTTTGTCATTTGACACACACTGAAGCAAAACTTAACCTGCAAATCACGAATTTGACATATACTGACAATACACTTCAGTACTGCCAACTGATTCAGGCTATCCAGGACCTGCTGCAATTCAGTTTTTAATAAATTGTAATTGTCAGTTTCCATTTTGACATATTCCAAATTTTGGAAATGTTTGATGATAATGTTCCCAAAAGTGCAAAAAATAGCGTATATACCTCGGGACTAAAGTGCCTAAATCCCTTGAGTGGTTGTTGCCCTCGGGCTTCGCCCGCGAGGCAACAAACTCGACTCGCGGGATTAAATGGTGCACTTTAGTCCCTCATGATATAATATACTATTATTTGTTCTTCACTTGTAAACATCAATTTATCAAGTCACTGTATTCACCTTGAAAATGTTTCTTAACTGACTAGCCAGTAAATTTTTTACTGACTAGCCAGTTAAATTTTACAAGCGTGACCATAGATAAATGATAGCGTGCAAAGCCAGAGTTGTCTTCCTTAGTATGTGTCATATTGATGAATTTAGTTGCTTGTCAGTTAGAATAAATGGTAAATTTCTAGTTATTTGCAAGTGAGGAACAAATAAAATATTCAACAATACACGCAAGGTAACAGCTTTTGCTGGCTCAAGAAGGTGACTGCCTCGCCTGCGGCTCGCCAGTCATATCCTTCTATTCGACAGTAAAAACCCTCTTACCAAGCTAGTAATGTTAAATACTATAAAATGTTAAATACTATAACATTACTAGCTTGGTAAGAGGGTTTTTACTGGCGAATAGAAGAATATGACTGGCTCTCTTGCGGCTCGCCAGTCACATTCTTGAGCCAGTAAAACCTGTTACCTTGCGTGTATTGTTGAATATTTTATTTGTTCCTCATTTGTAAATAACTATAAATTTACCATTTATTCAAAATGCCAAACTGACAAGCAACTAAATTCATCAATATGACACATACTAAGGAAGACAACTCTGGCTTTGCACGCTATCATTTATCTATGAGCACGCTTGTAAAACTGACAGTTAACTTGTAAAGATTTTACAAGTTAGTAACTTGTTAAAATAAACTTCCTTGATTAATACAGTGACTTGATAAATTGATGTTTACAAGTGAGGAACAAATAAAATACTATTACAACCTAGCAACAGTAATAATAACATTCATGCAATTCCGTTTATCTGTGCTTTAAATATACGCTTTTTTCTTTGATAAGACAGTGATAACAATTCGAACACTTTTAACTTGGTTGATGGTGTAGGTATTCATTTTACTCGCCAATATTTTGATTTTAATATTTACTACGTTTCATGTTTTATTTTTTATTGAATATTTATCATTTTTAGATGTGTATTTCCGATATATCAGTTATTATGCACACTTTAATATCAGCCTATAGATGTCTAGATGGTATCGTTTAGTAGGATTTCTAGAATTTGGCGCTGATTAAATTGAGCTAAACAGATTTCCGGTTACAATTCATTTCCACTTTTACATCCAGATCTGTTCCCACAAACCAAAATTGTTATGTAAATATAGAACAGTGCTCTGCCATCACTTAATTTCCATTTAATTAGTAATGAGTGATGAGGTAGTTAACAGCCGCAATTAAAAGATATAACACTCATCTAAAAGTAGTTTACACAAGTATCTTCCTGTACGTGAAATACCTTTCCTTCAATTACTGGACAAGCAGTCCACGCACTCAAACAAAAAGGGGCTTCTTTTTAGTGCACCATCCAAACACACACGAAAATATGAGAGGCACAATTTCCGTTCCCCTAATTATATGTTTGCAATTTCACAAGCCGAGCCGGAAATGTGAGAAAGTTGCAAAACTTGACTGATTTCTATCGATACAATCAGGTCTAGTGCAAGCTGGGTTGTTTTGATGTCAGCTGCACGTTGAAGAAATGATACGATTTGGAAAACCTTAAAAAGAGAACTTGTGTAAATTACAAAAAGTGAAAAATGGGCATAAATATAAATTGATGGTAGAACTTTTGAAGTTGGAGCGATGCAATTTGCTTTCACTTTTTCATTACAAAGACTAGATTCTAACACGATAAGGTTTCTGAGAAATAACAGCTCTTCGGTTAACCCAAAAGACAATCCATAAATCAAGACTTCCTTAAAACTGAAAACGATTCGATTGCACCATTATACAAATTTACGTACGACCTGCAGCATTACTTTCGTTATCGACGAAGATTCACCAGATTGCCCAACGCTCGAACGAAGAGGTCATCCTGTCACTTAACGCTCTAATTTGGTGTTTACTTGCGTATTGGCCAACCTGGCGATGAGCTGGTGAACGTTCTCCTTGGTGAGACATTCTAATAATTTAGGTCTTCTCATTGTAAGCGGGTAAGAACGCTTGCTTTTGTAAGGTCGCTAGAGCCCTCGCTTTAGCAAAGCTTTAATTGTGAGCAGCTTGACAGGGGCTTTCACGATTTGAATACGCTTCGATGCTCAATTAAATCCCGAACGTGACACTTTGGAGGTTTCGCTTTTTAATTAGCAACCGAGCAATAATTGGGAAACATTTTCGATTTTCATTCCAGTATAGCACACATCTCACGACGCCTTAATGATACTAGAAAGTTACCCAATTTACAAAGTCTGAAAAAATTAATATAGTTAGTGTAGCCTGACGTCTCTCCATTTAGATTTTTCACAACTTTGCAAAACTCGGGTATTATGTTACACAATATGGTGTGTTTCAGAGAATTATGAAATTACGTACGAGCGTACTCTGGCAATTTAACTGCATCTGTGTGCTGGTTCATTTACCTCCAAGGTGCAGCACGTTATGCAATTCCGAGACATATGAGATTATTGATGCTGCAAACTGTTGCGGTTTGTGTGATCATTTCAAAGGTCTTTGTTAACCACATATTAAACACACCTAATTTATATTACCTTATAATGTGTTCAATAGGAAAAATATGCGGTCATTATTGGTGATTTGTGAAGGTTCAATTATAGCTACAGTTGTTACAACAATTCTACACTTATGTAAGCAAGAATTTTAGAAACACGGTATAAAATAAAAACGTTAATTCCGCATTTACATATAAATTTTCTACATATTTTACTAATCATTTACATGTTGTTATAACTTAAGCGCCTCTAAAACTTTGCATGCTCTTTCGAAAAGCATATTTAGGTTTTCCAGATATTCTCTAAAGTTTACTTATGACATTCTAATATATAATATTCATTTCTCTGGCAAACCCCCAAGACAAAATAATAGTACGTTATATACTATAAGGACTAGGACGTGCTATTTAATCCCCAGCGTGGAGTTTATTCCCGATGTGAAGTTGAGAGAACAATCACACATGGGATTTAATGGGATCTTAGTCCTGAAGTAAGAGTTTTCCAATTAGTGCGCCAGAACTTTAATGCCAAAATCAAGAGTGCTTTGGAATAAATGTCAAATCTTGATAACAAATGTGTTCAGTACATTGTGTCAACTTAATGTCGGCAGATATACGATTCAACAGCGCTTACAAATTATTCGTATTTACAGGTTCTCTCAATTCCGTCTGTCTGTCTGTCTGTCTGTTGGCTATATAACTCAAAAACTATTTGTCGGAGGAAGACAATACTTTGCATACACGTTATAATCTACTTGGCATAAAACCGAGAAAATGTCAGACAAATATATACAGGGTGAGCCCATTAAAAAATAAACTTTTGTTTGTTTTTTATTTAACTTAGCAATAAATACAAGTAATAATTTTTACATAGCGCGGGCTTTATTCTTATCAAAAATGGGCCCCAATAAATAAAGAATAAATGTTGTACGATACAAAAAGGAGCAATAAATTAGTGCGTTACTTAATATAGCTGCAACGCAGGAATTTGAAGTGTCGGTATTCCGTAGCTCAGGTAGAAATAGCCCGTTCCCTTGCAATATCCCACGTTGGGACTGCATACACGGTCCGCCTGCCGTTTGAATTCGACCACCAGTAACGTTTTTTTTATGTGAAAATTTATTTAATTTATTATATATCTAAAAATATTTTTACTCCTAATTTAATTTGATTTTTAAAATTATTTAGTGTTACAATGTCGACGAGGGAACTTCTGGCTAAAGCCTATTACAGATTTTTTTTAATAACCTCTTTCTTCAATTCTTTATCTTCATTTCTGTATTTCTTTCTATGTTTATTGGTGCCCTTAGGTAACTGCATCTACTACAGTTTTTTCTTTTCTGTTAATGCTTCCTGAACCTCATCAGTTCACCATCCAGGTTGCTGTATCTTTCTCTTTATTTCATTCTTTCACTGCTTTCTAAACGGCATTTTTAATTTTTTAATATTTTGATATTTTTCAATGTTAAAACCATACAAAATAATAATTATTACAGAAACATTTCCTAGTTTTTTAATTTGTTGTTTGCTGTTAATTACGAGTGGTTCCGGGGCTGGTTCATCTTTAAATTAACATTTAATTCAACGATACGTGCTAATCCCAGGTAATTAGCAATGAATGCACTTTCATCTTTTTTATTAAATAGCAAACACATTTAACAATTTTAGTGCCATTTTATGACGAGCGTAGTAATACATAACTGTGTACGTTATAAATATGCAGTTTTACAATTATTATAGTAGGTATGTTTTATTAACGTAAACTCAGATGAGAACCCGCCAGTCTTTTTAATTTCGCATTTCCTCATTTCAATTATAAGTGCTGGTAATAACATGTTAGACTAATTTATTGTTCGTTTTGGTGTTTTTAAACGGTTCAGTAATTTTAGAAGTTTATAAGTGAAACTACTAACACCAATTCAATGCAGTAATTTATGAAAAAAATACAATTTACGGGTAGAAACTAAATTTACTTACTATAGTAAGTAACTATTACTAATATTTCTAGCCGTTCTACGCAAATAACTCTGTTTTGACCTCCTCCATAGACATTGTCTATCTCTAATTATCTGAAGTAACAAATATTTTCCCAAAACTTCCAACCCTTCCCTCTTGTGGTTGCCCATCACTGCCTCTTCGAACTTCATATTCGCTGACTTTAGAAAACCGCTTTATATCTCGACCAATTTTCGTAACGCTGTATTTTTTTGGGTTTATCCTAAAAGAATGGGCTACAAAATAATGTTTGTTTAAGTTTGCGCTAATGTTCAAGATTTTTCTTAATTTTAATGGAATCTAGAAAAAGATATTTTTATTTTGAAATGTATATTTTCGTTCTATCCCTGTAGCTTGTTTAAAAATGACAAAGTAAGTTACAATACTATACAGTTTTAATTATTTACAGTATATACAGTCAAAATCCACAATAAATGCAGAATCACTCGCTAACAGGAGAGTCATTTTCATCTAGAAATACAGGCGAGTGGTACAGGATACTGAGAGTATTTTTTCTTTTGTACATCTACATTTACGTATTTTATCTTCTATCTTCGTTCAGTTTATTTCCTGGCGACGAAGACGTTTGTACTTGTACTTTACTGCAAATAATTTCTCAAAAGATTTAGTTAGAGTTATATAGCGGAAGTAGCGAACTTCGTTCAAATTTGAGTATTTACAAATCCCATTTAAGAAAAAATTACATTTTTGGATAGTGATCGTAAAAGTCGTCTTTTTTTAACAAAAAATCGTATTGAACGTTCCACTTTTTTAACGCAAAAATCGTGAACAAAAGTACACTTTTATTAACTATTTTATTGAAATATCAATTTGACAGTTGTCAATTATGAAATCCTTTTCGACTAACTTTCTACCAAGCGATCACTATGCAAAAAAACTACGTGTACAACACCTTTTGAAAGTCCTTTTTTTAATTCATTTGCTTGATTAACTCGGGCTTCGCCCTTGATATTAAACTGCAAATTCATGAAAAAAAGTATGACTTTCAAAACCAGTTGTACAAACTATTATTTCCTCACTGGTAAACAATTCTTCTCGAGAAATTTCTGCTTGAATAAAAATTTTAGCATGGCTCTTAGCTTCAGGTGACGATTTTATCAACTGAATGGCTTTTAGTTTTCTGGTTTGGAAAAACTAATATCTATTGAACGAAACCTAACCTAAATCAACATAAAGATTTTTTTACGAAACTCCAATATTAAACACGTATATACATCATACGCATCTCATCAACGTCGCCTGAAAGTTTATATTTATATTCAAACTTCGATAAGAAATACACTTTGAACAACTGAATGGCGGTGGAATGTATAATATGTAACAAGGAAAGTACAACAGAAGAACGCATTGAGAAATATTGCTAGTTATTAAAATTATGTTTGTTTATTACAGCTGGGTATTGTCAATATGTCTTTAGGAAAATTAGTCAGCCAATTTTTTTCTTCTTTATAAATTTATTTAACGTTTCGTCAGCTTAGCTAACTTTTTCAGAAATACACAATACATTAGTATATAATAAGCTAAAAACGAAAATGAGTTTTAGGTTAGATAGTAAACTATTAACAAACAAAAATAATTTTAATATCTATTTTAAAAATTACAATACAATAGGAAATAAATTTTTTAACAATCTAAAAGATAAAATCAAAATTCAATCAGAATCAAATATTGTTTACTAAATTAATTGTAATAATTGCAATGCTAAATATATAGGACAAACAAAACAAAATCTTAAAAATAGAATAACTCAACATAAAAATTCTATAAAAACAAAAATTATAAACCCAAATAAACCAAATACTGCTATCTCTGACCATGCAGTTGATAACTATCATAATTTTAATTTTGACGCACCTAAAATATTGCAAAAATATTTTACAAAACCCCTTATATATGGAATGATTGATATAAAAAAAATCCAAATTCTATTAATTACAATACTGACATAGATAATCTTAATTCTATTTACTATAACCTCCTTTAAATAATCTTATATAATTAATTTACAAAATGTAATTTTTATTAATATCTAGATATCCCATACAATAGAAATAAATTTTGTATCAAGATATCCTTCACAAATGTTTAGATTTCAAAATTGACATCTGATATTTTACAAATTTTATTTCTACATTCATTTTAAATATCTTTCCAATCAAGATTGTGAGAACTATTAGTTTTAACCATTTATAACGTAATCAAAAAAAAAATCAGTTGATATTACATGGGGTAAGAATAAATATGCATTGTTTTAACTCATTTTCGTTTTTAGCTTATTATATACTAATATATTGTGTATTTCTGAATAAGTCAGCTAATCTGACGAAACGTTAAATAAATTTATAAAGAAGAAAAAAATTGGCTGACTAATTTTCCTAAAGACATATTGCTAGTTATGCCTTTTGCCTTGCATCAACTTCTACGCCTCGTATCCAGCAGCTGTAAGTCAGGATGTAGACAATATCTTGGATACAAAAAGGCGGGCTTAAATTGCTCCACAATGTGTGAACACTGCAATGGATTGTCATGTCACCACTCACCTGTCTTTATAGAAGAAAATGACACTCCTTTTGGCAAGGATAAAAGAAAATTTTAAATCTAAAATATATTTTTCGATTTATTTAGGATTAAGAAAAAATTGTAAAAATTCAGCAAACTTACACAAAAGTATTTATCTAGGACATAATTTAGGGATAAAGCCAAAAAAATATATACCGTTCCGATTATTGGTTACCGAGATATAAAGTAGTTTTCTAAGGCCTGCTAATGTGAAGTTCGAAGAAGCACTGAGAGGAAACCACCAGGGGGAGGATTTGGGGGTTTTGGAAAAATGTAGCTCTTGTAGTGGTCTAACGACTGGCAAAAATTCATTTTACCCTAACTATTCCCAACGTCATCTCTTGAATTCTGAACTTGATGGTGCAAATCAGCGACAGCCGAGGCGCGATGCACCTATAAATTAAAACACGTAGTGGAAAATATTTCGTATTTTTTACAACTCATACAGTTAATTTTTTCACTGAAAATTTCTTCATTCTTTTCCACATATTTCATACGCTGGAAGTATGCATTTACGTGTAATAGTTTTTAAAATACTTGGATGCTGAAATCTATACCGCACTTTCCCGGTATGCTTTGCTTAAACAATTTATGTAGCATTTGTTAAAAATAATTTGGATATAAATTTTACGATATCTGAATTTACAAAAGATAAGTTTTCCACTAGTTTAACAATCATTGAGAAATATTAAAAACTAAACTTGGAACTGCGATGAACCCATCAAATTAATCGATTTTCAGTAATAAAATAATCGGAATTTTTTTTTCTGTATTTTTGCAATAACAAAAAATTGGAGCCCTCCACAGTTAGATCCGCAAGATGATTTTAGATAGTGTACATTGTTTTAAGCTATATCTTCGAGTAGTTCAAATGCACACTCCATTATTTTAGAAGCGTCTTTTGAGAGCCCAGATTCCCGACTAGTAACCACTTTAATTATAATGTAAAATGTGTTAATTTATAGCCATGACAAATATGGAATTATCGAATAAATTTAAATTATACAATAACAATAAATAGTGAAGTTTGTACATCACCTTCTTTGACATCTCTTAATCAGCGAAAAGAAAGTTGCACAAGGAACGTACCGGCAGCTTAGTTAATCACTACAGCTCGCATGGTTTTACAATGAGTTAATAAGATAAAAGCTACCATTAATCGAAATACCAGAAAACGATTAAAAATAAAAGCAACCGAAACATCCTCTATTCATTAAAGTGAAAATGGCTTTTAAAAACGACATTTTCTTTTCTACGTTTGATGCGGATTGATACTTTACTTATTTTGCAGAGTCCCTGTATATAGTTTACTATATACAGCATCTCTATACACAAGTTGCTTATGGTGTTGCATTTTATATGACTTTAGAAATTATAATTTCAAGCACTATTTCAAATACAATTTGCATTTGTACCTAAATAAAATTTAAAATTTTCTTTGGTATTAAAAATTTATTAAAGGCGATAGTTAATTATCATTTTTATGACCTTAAAAGAAATTATCTAAACGTGAAAGAATAAAGGCTATTATCCTGAGTAATAAGGTGAAAGTTAAGAGCCATTCATCCAACTATAGCAGCAAAATATATTTGTACTAAGGCGTTCATGTTAATATTCGAGCACTAAATAAATCTCTTGTAGAGGGAATAGTAGCTATATACGTTAAATACCAGTGCTTATTTACACATACGACTATAAGACTATATAATATAGATGTTTTAATGAACATTTCTGATGCTTAGAATAATGTTATACAATTTACAAGTTACATATATTACAGGGTATTGCAATGATGTTTTATTTATAGGGCAGTTAGCAACCGTGTTTAATTTTTCAAGTGACTGCGTATATGAGTTTTATCTCATTGTAATTAATTAAAATTAAAACTAATGTAAATTCAGAAAACCTACGTTTGAAATAAACCTAAAATTTAAAATACACATATGGATTATAAACAAAATACACTGACTGGTAAGAACTTGAGTGTATAAATTAAAAACTTCAAATATTTGAGAATAGTTCATTGGAATAAATAGCAAAGATTCTTTTTATTAGCATTATCAATTCAAATCGGGAAATAACACCTGAACAGGTAGAAACATAGCACATATTCAACAATAATTTTTTTTCGGTCGAATTTGAACATTTGAAATTTATCGACCAGCAAAGCATTCCAACGCTGTACTTTTTTCTAATAATGCAGTCGCTAAAAATAAAACTAAAGGAGTTATCGTTCTATTTAAAAAAATACAAAATTTTCGTATTTATAGTATACCTCTTTATTTGAAATTTTTGAAAAGGTTGCACTCCAGGATATTTATTACCGTAATAACTTTCCTCTTTCTATAACGTTCGGTTTTATTCTTGTAAAACTGCATCTTTGGAGTACAGTTAGTGCAATGAATCTTCATTCATATGACGTCAGTTTTCTACCGACATAAAACGACAGTTAAGCAAAAATCAACGATATTAACTGTATGTTACTCATTTTAAGGACACCACGCTTTACTGCAACTGAAATATTACAGATTCGACATAAGCATCTCCAAGTTTGCGATGCAGGATGTTGCAAAACACTTTTTTGATTTCCTGATGAATAACCTTTTAATCACCTTGTATTCTTACGAGAGCACTCAGCAGCCCAAAATAATTCAAGTATTTGCCAGGATTTTGCATATACCTACAGTAGTTTGCAAAACACGTAAAAAATTCAAGGTGAGTTGTACAATTAGAGGAAGTTTAAATAATCCACTTCAAGGAAGTGGTTCTATTGACACTTTTTGTGAACTATTAACATCATTCAAGAACGTGAGATATTTATTGTCCTTTTCTAAATGTGGTACTTACGTGTTCAGCAAAGTCTAATTTGATAGTTAACTTAGGTGTCAGTTTATAAATAGGTTTTATTCCATCTATCGTCGCAAATAGTTATGACCAGTAAGTATGCTTCTTTATGGAACTGTATATACAAGATCACCTAACCAAGTTCTTTTTCTGGGTATGTGTTAACGTGGCGGAAAACAAATCTGTTACAATTTTCAACCAAAACGTTCAAAAGGAATTGAAAATTTACAAATAGAGCTTACCATTTTTAGTGGAGCTCAACCAGAATTAACCTCCAGTAAATTTATTGACACTGACAGTCATAAAAACAGTATGGATCTCAGAACGCCACAAAAAAGTTTCAGGGATTATCAGAATCACATATCATTAATAACGGGTGTTCATTTAAATTCGTAATTAGAGTAGTCTGTGATACATGTTATAGGTTTGGCAGTACTGATGTGTATGGTCATGTAAGGGAAGATAGACGGTCGGCCTTACCTTTTGGCGAAAGTTATATTGGTTATTTTGCCGGCTGGTAACTATCGGCCTAGTTGGGCTAGCTCGCCGCGAGGGTCGCAGGGTTCCAGCTATGCTGAAAGAGAATACAAAAAAAAGAAAGGAGTGGGCGCCAGGCCCTAGACTCAGATCCAATTCCTTGTGCTGGACCTTACACAAGGTCGAAGATAAAAACCAGCAAGTCAAAAATAAGCAAATCAACAACCAATGAATAGATCACAGCTTTATTTTAAATATTGGTGGGTACTATAGTGCATGGCTAACATAAATATATATATAAATCACAGCAGGCAGTAGGCAAAATTAGTTACAAGTAGCAAAGGCGATACTTGGCCATAAGTATGAACCTTTGTATATTTCTAGCAACAACAAAGAAAACACACAGTATGCGACATGCAATAATAAATATAAATATAAATATAAATACCGAGCAAACAGTAGCCCACGAGCAGCAATAACTATGACCTGTGAATGGGCTAACACATTAAAACATTGCGCGGTTAAAAACGGAGCGTAGCGAGTATTAAATTACAAAACAAACAAAAAAGATTAGTCCCTGTGAGGCAGGATATAGCAGGGCCAGGTTATGCAAGCGCTCAGCTGATGCGAAACCCCGAATATCAGCTCAGAAAGATTCTAAAGTAATTATCCCAAAATTTCTAATGTCAAAACTACTAGGGTGTATGTCCATATAGTGACAGAGCAGTTTTCTCAGTGGAAATACATCAGGTACATAAATGAACGTTAAAGCAATCGCTTGAATAAACCTTCGGCAAACTTGTACCTAAGTAGAGGCTCGCAAATAAATTACAATAACGCGGAAAAATCGCGAACGCAGCAAACAGAGTTCTGACAAAATAAGTAACGGGTTCACGCGACTCCAAAGTAAGACAATCGGCTACCGTAATCGGTTCTCTAGCCACTATACCCTAAATATGACGTCAGACCTCAGCGACCGACATGCAAATGGCGTCGAAATAAACCCGAGGATATCGAGCAAACCGTAGGCAACATGCGGTAAGTACTGCCTTAAAACTGAAATACTAGCGCGGATGACCTAACATACAATTTGCAGGGGAGCTCAATGGGGCGCGGCGGCCGACAAACCCCCAGTCCTCAGCAGCGGAACCACCTAAACAGAACTCTAGTAAGCGTTCTGACGTTAATTCGCCAGGCTGCCCATGAATGCAAATAAGGCAGCAAAATGAGGGCTGATTTAAACTGTAAATTCGTAGGTTCCACGGAGACGCCGTGGTTCGGGGCCAATTCAAAACCGAAGGCTCCTACAGGGTTGAGCCGCAGAGCTGTCTTTACCAATTCGGGTAAGCTCGATTAAAGATTCAATAAAGATCAGTAGCCTGCACAAAATGGGCGCTCGAAATTTGCAATAGCCCTATCATAATAACGCATTAAAATTATACAAAAGCATGCACTAACATTTAACTAGACGAAGCATTGCTATGCCAAAAATATCATACATGCCCTATCTGTTAACGAGACGAGATTCTAATAACTAACTATAAGATTACACCAAGCACAAGGAGTGATAACTAAATCAGTTTCTTGCCTGTAGAAAAAACATGTCGGCTCCTAACCTGTGGCTTGCGGGGGGGGCCGACGACGGCAGAAGCGACGGGGGGTTCCGGCAGACACAGCAGGAGGCCCAGTGGACCGAGGAAGCGGTGATTGTGTCGCAGGTGAGTGCAGTGCTACACCCTCTAGCGTAGCTCCCAGGGAATTGCAGAATTCCTTGACTACTCGCTAATTTCAGGAGCCCGAATCGACGGTTTGGGTGCCCGCGGAGAGCAGCCGAACGAGGAATGCTAAGCCTCTTCAGATAGGAGTCCAACCTCTCGCAGGAAGCGTCCAAACTCTCCCAAGATCGTAGCCGACAGGAAATGGCATCCCACAGTAAATTGCATCCGACAGTAAATGGCTATAACGCACAACGCCCAAATAAGTCCCAAATAAGAAGAAACTGGCCTTATCTTACCTCACGCTGGAATTGAGCCAGAGGAAAGGGCAGAAACAATGCTGGCCTCAAACGAATCCGCAGTTGCGAAGGACGTAAGTATAACCAAATCAAATACGAACGTCTTAAGGGCACATGTGCTTTTTCAGATCCTCCGAAAAATCAAAACGGAGCTGAGCTATACTAATTAGCTCACAAATTTAAGCACACGGCCGAGGCACTAGCAGCCTGCACCAAGTTTAAAATGGGAAAGAACTCAAAAATCCACCAGTTACCAGTTATCAAAACTTTCCAAAATTTTTGGGCCAGAAGATGCAAAAAAAAACAGCCTGAAAAATTTGACTGCAAGAAGTGATATCCTTTATCTAGCAACAAATAGAATAGTGCAGAATAATTTGCAACAGGGGTTGCCTAAACGCCATATACAAATATCTGTAGGAATATGACCAAAATAAATTTAATTAGTAGAGTATGGGTAATTATTCGAAGAGTTGCTTACCAAACTGCTTGATAATTATAGGAAAATAATTAAAAATAAGATACAGCTAATTATATCTACTTTAAAGCATGCAAAAATTGACAAAATCCAACCATAAATATTCAAGTTCAAAAATTCAGCTGGCGAAAGTTCAATACTACGGGGGACACTCCAAAAGTATCGTAACAGTCAGTCTATGGCAAATTCAATATTTTCAGGTTAAGTTTCGCCTCAATCAGTGTCAAATAAAAAACAAAACCTAACCTACTAACGTAAAGAGGCATTCACAGCTTTTCTGAGGCCGCCGTCGTGATATCATTTTACAAAATGCAGATTGTGAGGATTTTATTTTTACCACTATGTGCAAGTGGGCCGCCCTTAATCTCAGGTGATCTTTAATCTCTTTTGATTTAGAGTTGTTAATTAGGCGATTTGCGTTATAGGCCCATTAGGATACATGAGGAAAAGTTATGAAGTATTAAGACAGGTTAGCTAGAATGCGCTAGGCCCATTTCGCTGCTATTGTTGAGCCCGCACACTGAATTTTCTCTGTACTATCTTCCTACGCACTCTTCCCCGCTACGTTCCTTGATGAATCTCGGTTTGGTGACACCATACTGCCGCGAACAACCATAGTCGTTGCTGCGTTAGGGCAGTAGCCCTATCTTATAATGTTTATAACTAATTAAGTGTTGTGGGTAAGATAGTACCAAGAGAAGTTTACCTTTTGGCAGCTAAGGCAGCCAGCATAAAGCATTTAAATATTATTTTGATAGTACATACTATGTTGTGTACTTATAAGCTTTTCAAGGCCTATCGGAACACTTGCGTTATAAATAGTTGTCAAGTTTAGTTTTTTGCCAGATCTGACGAGCTGCAGTCAGATAGGGCGGGTTTCGGTGACACCTGCGCGTAACTGCATTATAATTGTAAACTTTGATACTATTAAATGCGCAGTTCACTTTTGAACCAATTTCAATAACTTTCTTTCATATTTAATTTTAATCATTTTGTCAGGACATTTTTTAAATTCTACAAATATGCGACTTTTTGGAGTATTTTTGTTCAAAGATTCTCACCTAGCTTGTATATAGTTTTTCAGTCATATTTTTACGCTTAATAGTTCATTAAATTGTGTGCAGGCAGCTAACGGTTTGTTAGCCAGATTTAGCACGCAGCCTTTTTCTAGAAGTTTTGTCGAGCTGGGTTGCTGACGGGGCCTTGCTCGCTTCGTGATTGGTTGCAGGTCGCACGGCAAACAGGTTCCCCCTGCACGCCGCGTTCCGCAGCGAGTCTGACGCAGGACAGCGTTGGCTTACTTGTTTCGGAGAGTGCGTTTCAGGCCGTGGCAGTGCCAAGTGGTGTTGTTGGTGTTTGTGCGATTCCTTTTTCCGATGACCGCCGTTCTGTAATTTCGAATGCGTGAAGGGCAATTGTTCCGCTAAACAGCTGGGATCCAATCTTCAGGACGGGCAAACAACAGGTCTCTACAGTTTTCCTTCTTTTTTCCCATGTTGGTTCCGCATCAAGCCCTGAGTCAGGGATCCTGGATCGTACAACACCCACGCATACAGCTGTGCCCGCGGTTTCACTGTACTGGTAGGCGAGCTCCCGACACCAGCGTCGAGGACAGGCGAAGCTGCAATGAACAAGGTAGCGCATGTAAATAATCATATTCGTACATTCAGATCAATGTTAGCCACCCGCTATGAGTCGCATGTAAATAATCATATTCGGACATTCAGATAAATGTTAGCCACCCACTCTGGGCTGTGTGTAAATAATCAGTTTCTTGCAGTCAGATAAATGTTAGGCGCCCGCTCTGGGCTGTATGTAAATAATCAGTTTCTTGCATTCAGATAAATGTTAGCCATCCGCTTTGGGCTGTGTGTAAATAATCAGTTTCTTGTAGTCAGATAAATGTTAGCCACTCGCTTTGGACTGTGTGTAAATAATGAGTTCCTTGCAGTCAGATAAATGTTAGCCGCCCGCTCTGGGCAGTGTGTAAATAATCAGTTTCTTGCATAGAGATAAATGTTAGCCACCCGCTCTGGGCTGTGTGTAAATAATCAGTTTCTTGCATTCAGATAAATGTTAGCCGCCCGGTCTGGGCTGTGGGTAAATAATCATGTTTTTGCAATCAGATAAATGCTAGCTACCCGCTCTGGGCTGTATGTAAATTATCATATTTTTGCAGTAAGTTAGAGGTTAGTAACCCCAGCTGGGCCCATGGTTGTAGCCCCTTTTTACTGGTTATTTTGTACGCTGACCGACGTCGGCGCCTGTACATATATTGCAATGACCCTGTACGTATAATATTTGTATGTTTATAATTAATGTGATAAATAAAAAGAGTCACCACACAATATTTAATTTAATTCTACCACTTGCTAAATCAAACTAACTGATTAATTAATTTCGTTGGGTACGCCAAAATTGAGAATTACTCTTATGGTAGTTTGCCCTTTTTCTAATCCATTCATCTGATTTCCTAACTTCGCTAGCTCAATTTTAAATAGAGACATGAAATTAAAACTCAAAATCTCGGGTGTTGGGTTCCTGACTTTCCAAGTTAAAATTCTACGGTACGCCTCTGAAAAGTAGGCAGATTGACCTGAAATGTAGGCGTAATGTGCCGTTTGTACGTCAAATCTATCACAACAAGTTCTAATTATTTTCAGCTCGCGTGTGAAATTGATTTATCAACAATTAAATGAACAAATTTTGATGGTAAGATTTTGAATAATTGCCTTCAAGCGGCTTCTAGGCAATCTTTTGTTTTTCCAGATCGTTAGCTATTGGTGCATTCTTAAAAAGGACGCCGTATTCGCATTTGTTTCTTGGTGCCTCCAATTGACGATTTTAATTGAAAATCCTGGGAAAATACCTCGCCATCCACGGGAACTCACTTTCGTAGATTCGGGACCCCCTTTTGATGGTGAATCTGGCTGTAATCTTGCTCCCCGGGCTGCTCGTGATGCTGGATTATGTTCTGGCCTGATGTGTGAAGCTGCCGGAAGAATCCTGACACCCTATCCCTTCCCACGATGCTGCAGATTGATGCTGCGGGAAATCGCCTCCAAGCCGTGGCTGCCGTCGTCGCCTCGGAACGCCAAAAACTCAAATACCTGGAATCTCTTGCCTCCAATTGTGCTGATACACTCGAATTCGCTGATTACGATGGTGCTATTTATTTTTTTATACATTTATGCTTTCTATGAAATTTTGGTAATTAAAGACAGAGCAAAAACCAAGCACTTTCACCAATTTATTTAGAACAATTGCTATCCCTGTCGTAATTGACAAAACACTGTCTACAGATTTAAATTGTAGGAAATCAACCAGGTACAAAAACATAACTTATAATCTAATTTAACAAAATTTTATCAGTTAATTACAATCTCTTATGTACTAGAATTATTGTCTTTTGGAATTGTTTATTTCTCAACGTTTTTTTATGCGCCACTCACTTGATTTTTTTACCACACTTAAATGCCCATTGTTTATCACTACACTGACTAGTTTTTTAATCCACCAACATTGTCTAATTTCTTGCTTATTTGAATTCCATCTAATTTCTTGCTATTTCAATCTCTTCAAATCCCCAAGTCTTGTATTTTCATGTAATAAATGACTTGCCTGGCTTTTCTATGTTCTTTGCCTTATTCTTCTAGTCATTCTTGTTCTCACCTTTATTAAAAATGTTCATTTGCTAACCATTCTCTAATGACTTTACTTTCTACGCTTCCATTTTTAAGCTGTGTCTAACTTGAACTTTTTGTGCCAGTTCTTAATTAATTTAGATTCGGCTTTTAGTTTGTGCAAATCTATTATATTACGATTGAAATTATATTGCTAAACCCAATACACGGAATTTGAGCTTCCATATTTCTGTGCCCATTCAAAAATAATCAATGTCATTGGCGAATTATACCAGTGTTATTATGATTTGGCAATTTATGTGAATTTTCTCAGATGCTTGCATTATTACAACTCTGTGCTTTAATGATTTAATTTGCTATTTGCTTGTACTGCAATCAGAGCCCATTTGAGGGCTAAATACCAACGCAATATGTTAATCCATGCGTTAGACCAATAGATCGGTTTACTATATGATGCCTTATGATTTCCCCGCGTGCTTGTGCATGCTTATTTTGAGGGTGTATTATTCACTGTGTAAAAATTTATGTAAGGTGGACCTGGAAGAAGTTCTTAAGCGTCGCAGGTAGGTCAGGGCGGTCGAAGCCGCAGTGATGGGAGTCATGAGGCTGTACACATATATTCTACCCCGTTTGGCTTTCAGGGTTCTGTCAAGAGTGGGATCCAAGTCTGAATCCCGTGGCGCCCACTTATTTTGCAACACTCTATACATCTTGTCACGCTTGCCCTATGGTTTACCGTTTCTAGGACCACGCCCATTTCCCTGAGCGTATCAAGCCGTGGCTATTGGCATTTTTTGGATTTCCAGAGCAAGTGTTGGTATTTCCCGGACGTGATGAAGCAAGCGGCACTCCCACACCCTTAAGTGTCATTAAAACAATTTGATACCGTAGCAATTTTAGTGCTTTGATACCTTACTTAGCTTTTGCCTATTTTATTAACATGTAACCCCTGAATCGTTATGTATTCAGCGACCCAGCTTAAGTTTTATGTCCCCATTTTGAACTATTTATAACATTTAACCTCAGGTGGTTATTTTGCATTGTTGAGGTTGATATACCGCTTATGCATTCTTAACGTTGTTTATCACAATCTATTGATTGTATTTACTCAGTTGTTTTTATTTGTTTTAATACAGTGTGTCTAAAAAAGAACTACATCTAGTGTGCTTTGAATTTCCCATACAAACGTAAAATGTGCCGCTCTCGCGCCCTACTGTTAGCTAGTAGTAGACCTAGTAGACGGAAGAATAACATAACCTCAACAACAGTCTTTGTTGACAAAATTTACTTGTGGTTTTCGTTTACTTTTAAATTAAGATATGTGCGCATTTTAACGCATTATTCAACAGCATGAATATCGTAAGAAGTAAGACAACCCTTATTAAAAATGATTAATCCTCAATGTTTTCCAGAAAATAAAAAATATTTCTCAAATACAGAACTTAAAAGTAATGGAAGGAATATAACTCAATAAACTAAAGGTAGTCCTTAGAAAAGGGTTAATTATTGACTACAACAAGTGCTCGAAGTGTCCACCATTTTGCTGAATACAGAATGCTACTCGACGTTTCATGTTGTCAAAAATGTGGTGCAACATTCCAGGTGTTATATCGTTGCATTTAATTCTAATGCACTCCATCAGCTCTTCCAAGTTATTAATCCTTTCTCTGTAGACCTCATTTTTAAGATGTCCAAAGATGCAGTAATCTAATGGAGTAAGGTCATGTGAATTTTCTGCCCAAACCCCTCGACTAACTACTCGATTGGGAAAAAACTGCTAGAGAAATTCTAAATTTTCCCTTGTTGTACGCGCAGTGGCCCCGTCCTGCTGAAAATAACCACCATTAAATTCATCGGGGTGCAGTTGATCCAAAAAGGGCACTAATAGCTGTTCTCGATAACGTTGACCATTTATGGTGTTATTAAAAAATATTGGTCTTATGATCCTACGACGAGACACAACTAACCATATTCCAACTTTAACAGGATGTAAAGGAGCTTCAACATAGTTATGTGGATTATCGACTGACCACATTCTGTAGTTCTGTTTATTTACAAATCCACTTAAATGGAACCACGCCTCGTCACTAAAAAAACTTAAATCAAGAACGTCGTTGTTGTTTAAATTTTCTTGGAAAAAGTTGCAGTAATGTATTCGACTAGCATGGCCCCTTTGTGGAATTTCATGTACAACAGACACTTTATATATGGATGCATGTGCAGTCGCTTCTTCAAAATGTTGTGAACAGTACTTCTAGGGACATCTGTCTGAGCTGAAATACGACGTACTGACATTTTTGGGTTTTCTACGACAAGAGCTTCGACATTTTCAATAATGTTTGGTTCAGTGGCTGGCCTTCCGGTAGACTTGCCTTTTTCTACACTTCCTGTCGCCCGAAATTTTTCAACAACGCAACCAATGTGGTGCAGCAAAACAGTTTCTTCGACAATTCTGTTAGGAAACTGCAGTCGAAACTGCTGCTTACAAGTCGCAAAGGAATATTGCCATTCCCCATTTATTAACTGTCCTGATCGAAAATATGCCTCAATAATAAAAATGTTTTCTTGCACTGTGTACATTTTGTATTGTATTAACAAATATTTTATAATTAAAACTATTTGAAGTGAATATTTACTTTTTTTGACAATTAATTAATGACAGCTCTGGATAATGCAATACCAATAACAATCTAGTGGCACATAAAAATGTACATGTAAACAAATTTTACAGGTAACTAGATGTAATTTTTTTTTAGACGCTCTGTATGTAGCTTGGGGTTAACCGTTGATACCTTACTTTAAAAGACACTTGTACTTATTTTATTCCCCCTGAGTTATTGTTCAATTAAAGCTGCGATACCTGACTCTTATTTCTTGTTTTTTGTGAGATACCGCACCGTGCTCCTTTTTTAGTAGGTTTTTCTAAGCTAGAGGCCATACACGGTAAGTGAATTTTATTTAGACTGTGAGTTCGATTGTTTTTTGTTGTCATATTTTACCACTGGCGCCCTTTTTTATTTGGCTTCATTTGTTTCTTTGATTAACCTTAAGAATCATCGTCTCAGCTTCGCCTATTACAACACGAGAGGGATATGATCGTCTTTTGGTGAAGAGCGTTGCAAGTGAGTTTTATTTGAACTTTAAGTAAATTCAGCAGTATAGTTTCGTTGTATTATTCAAAACTAAATTTGGTTTGCACAATTATATTTTGAGTTAAACAACAAAAGGGGGAAGATGCTACTCGTTTGTACGTAGGGGAATTTAGAAGTTGATGTAATGAGTAACTAACAAAGTTTCATTTGCAAAAGGAAAATTGCTGCGCAAAACAGACGTCCTTGTCATAGAATTTATAGACCATTGTAAACAGTCACGTTTAAGGCATAAGTTTCAAAAGTAACTTTTAGGAAATTCTTCTACATGGTAGCCACACTACTCCTGGTTAGTTTATTTTAAGCACACTTGCAAAGTGCATTTTACACAGTACCAAGTACTGTTTCTGGTTGTTTCATTTTCTGCCGGCAAAATATGGGGTTATATTTTGGCAAAACCAAGTTAGAATCCCAATTTAGCCATACAAAGAGCCAGCAATCGTATATGGCTACCTGTTAGCTTTAGTGGGTACAGAATAAAACATTTTGGACACGTTTATGTACTATTCTTGTGCGATATAGTGCTCGCTTTCAAGTTCGCTAAGGGATGCAATGTAGTTACGATTAAAGTGCATGTAAAACCGTACAAGT
>CALNHX010009305.1:0-51263 GCA_940337035.1 Agriotes lineatus | reverse complement strand
TTGTGTATATATTTTTAATTAAAGTGTTGTAGCGGCTATCTATTCTGCAATTAGAAAGAGACCTTAGTACTGCCCAGATTTCGACCGAGTCGAACGCCTTCTTATAGTCAATGAAGGCTATATACAGTTCTATATTATATTCGTTGCACTTTTCAATTGTTGTTCTTAGTAGATGATCACATGTGTTAAAGGCTGATCTAAAGCCAGCCTGTTCACGAGGTTGATAAAATTCGACTTTTCTAGATATCCTGTTGGCAGTGTTGGGTAGTAACTAAGTAAAAGTAACTCGTTACTGGTAACTAGTTACTTTTCAGTAACTTAATAGTAACTTAATTACTTTTGTGTTTTCAGTAATTGTAACTATAACACGTTACAATTATTTAGTAACTTAAGTAACTGAATATGACAAGTTACATTTTCATGTTACAAATGTAAAATATTTTAAAATGTTTGGTTTTTAGTGCGTAGTATTTAAGAAATTATACCTGAAGCTGAAGAATTTGTGGAAATTTCTAATGCTTTAGTATGCAAATGCTAACCGACCACAGGAATACCTTCTTGTACTTAGTCGATAATAAATAATATTTGACGGATCTTATTTGGGTGGTGACAGCTTTTTCCAGTAATCTTTAATCCTTTAACAACTAGAAGCTCTCTGAGCAGGTATGTGGATTACTGGGACGTACATTCTTAACGCCTGTGCGCATGTTGGGGGTGTCTAATTCAGACGAAAATACACTCACCGTCCCTATCCTTTATCTAATAGACTTGTCTGTCCGGGAAGCTGTTTTGTCTGTCCGGGACGCTATTTCAGCAGCCAAACCGTAAGAGATAGAGAAAAAAGTTATGAAAGTTATATGTTTGGAATGGTCATGTCAGGTCAGGAACCGAATTTCAGTCACGTGACACTTCCGGTTTTCGAGAAATCACGATTTCTCGAAAACCGGAAGTGTCAGTACGCTGTTTCAGCAGCCAAACGGAGCTGCGACCCTATGCGCCTTAAAACCTCGATCGGTTAGGCAACCACTTTGACAGCTTCCAGAATGTTCCGATGCGGCGTACCACTTTGACACCTTCCAGGTCTGGGTACAGTTTTTATTTAATACGCGTTCTATTTGAAAAACGGTCTTTTTTGTTTTTTTAAATGAGACATTTGTCTCACTGGGTTGCTAGTATTCAATAATAACGAAACAATATTTTAACAAAAAATTGAAATAAGTAACCGAATACGCGATGTAGCTGCTATAGGATACTGCAGTTTAAATTTAAACTACATGAATTAATAACAGATTCATTCATTTTCAAGTTAGGTCTATAATGTATAATGGTTATTTATACTTTGACCAAAATGATTTAAAATAATTTTTTGTCAACTACACGAAAAAATTGCATGTTTAACACATTGGAAAGTGATTCTTCCATGCTCACGTAAAACTTTTACATTCGCTGGAAAACTCTCACTTTTCTTAACTTGTAGAACAATCTACTATTAATTCACTAGCGATTTAAGAGCAACTCGCTAGCATATAAACATAAACAGTTACTTATGGTTGCTACTATAGAGATAATAATAACAATTCCAGTTTAAAATGACAAAACTATTAATCGAGTTATTTAACAATAACCGTAACGTAATTGTTTATAATTATGTGTTTCTGTTGATATTAAGTTGATAGTAATTGCAGCGTACATACATCAAACAAGTAGAGACACTCATGCCAAATGTTGAAACTGTCTAGAGTACCTGGGACAGTAATTCGGGGGTATTTCTAAGCTTGACTATCAGATGGCAGCACAAAATTCTACCAATCAGAGCCAGTTACCAGCCCTGCTACCAATCATATGTGATAAAGTAGTGGCGACATCTACCGGGTGATCAACAATGATTGAATGTGCCGCCTCCTTCAAATAAAGCTATTGTCCACTTAGCACATGCAGTGATCCCAACTATTTCCAGTGGCGTACAGGCGGGTATTTCAGATTGGGCGAGAAATTTAAAAGCTGGTGGTATATTAAAAATAAATATATTATTGCAACGTTTTAAATTTTACATAGTGCACGATTTGTTACACAAAAAGTTAATAAAATTGAACAAGCATACAAGAAGCTCTAAAATAACATATAACCAGTTTTAATTATAAAATTGAAATCACATAAAGACAAGAACGTTTCTTATATTAAAAACACACAATATAACAACAAAGATGAGACAAAATTAGCAAAAAAATACAATTTGTGACCATCGATCTGTGCTTATTAGTCTATCCTGGAAATATTGTGATAAATATTCCATCGTTGTATGGGTGCACATGCAGCTTTTTTCGGCAAGCCATCTGGCATGTTTCATACGAAAGCCTACATTTAATAATAATCAGTATTTAGTAATAAAAACATATTATACGCATTATTAGTTTCAGCAGACAGTCGCCTTAAATATTTATTGAGGCTTGGTTCCTATCTCTCCTGAATATCTTCTCAGGATTTTTCATGAAGCGCATGCTTTTTCCAGGAGATTTACCCTTGGAGACACTGCAGTATCCCGAAATCGGTTGATAATGCGACGAACATGTGTGAAAGTTTCATAGCTAACGTCATTGTTTGCGAATTGCTGCTGGAGTTTGGCGAAGTAAGGAGCTTGTGAATACTGCCAGACGCCATTTTAGTCACGTTTCCCAGACCAAAAATAAGCCTCCAATATAAATTTGTTTTCATCAGAAATTGTAACCTAAAATTATTCACATTTTCTTATTCAAAACAAAGCTCTGTAAATTATCTACTTACCAGATAAAGCAATCAGATATGCAGTTTTAGTCTTACTAAAGACTGAGTTTATGAGAATTATAGAAATAATTTCATTAATCTACTTATTGCAACAGGAATGACAGTCTGCCATCAATTATTGACAGATCTAAAATTTTTATGTGCGCGCATATGGTCGCGAGGGAAGAAAGTTTTGATAAACAACATATTCTCGTGGGTACCGGTATACATTATTGATAACAATACAACCATAGCGAAGTTACGAACCCTACAATCATTATTGATCACCCAGTATTAGTACCATCGGAAAGTACCCCCCATTAGCCGTTCAAGGTCATCCAAATCGGTATTTTGACATCAAAGTAACCGACAGTGAGTGTCTCTACTTGTTTGATTTATGTACGCTGGTAATTGCATGTAGATTAGTGGCCTCTCATAAAAAAGGTAACTTAAAAAATAACGAGTTACTTTATCGTAACTTAGTAACTTATTCAATTTACTTTTATAATTCTGTAACTTAGTAACTTCCTCAGTTACTTTTTTGCTGAGTAACTGATTAACTTACTTTTTTAGAGTAACTTACCCAACACCCAACACTGCCTGTTGGCTATTATTTTTGTAAATAATTTGTACAATTGAGATAGCAGGCTTATTGGCCTATAGTTATCCAATTTGGTAATATCTCCTTTTTTATGTATTAGAATGACTTCTGCTGTTTGCCACTCTTTCGGTATCTTTCCTTGTTGCAGACACTGGTTATATATCAAACATAATGCTCTTTTCAGCTCAACTCCACCTTCTTGTAGCATCTCTGCTAATATATTATCTGGTCCCGCACATCTATTCTTTTTCAGATTTTTTAAGCTATTGTCAAGTTCATTGATGTTTATTTCAGGGATTTCGTCGGATCCTACATTCTGTATGACTCTCTCACTTTCATTTCGTTGACGATCGTTTGGTTCAGCTTTTGTCTCATACAGGTTTGTATAGTAGTACACTATTTCATTCATTATTTCGTTCTTATTAGTATGTCACCATTCGTATTCTGAATTTTATGTATTTCCTTTTTTCCTAAACTCATTTTTTTCTTTATAGCTTTTGGTCCCTTGTTGTTTTCAATTATATTTCGTATTATTTGAGTGCTGTATCTCCTCTTATCTCTTCGAAGTTCTTTTTTAATGGTTTTATTAAGTTCAGCTAATTCTATTTTATTGGTCTCTTGTCGCTACTTTTTTTGTTGCATTTAATATTATGTTTGTTACTTGGTCTGTGTAAATATCTAAGCCGTGTTCGTCGATTGTTATGGTGTTACTGCGTAGATCCTGTTTGATAAGCTCTTGATATTCTGCCTGGTTTTTTCGTAATTTTGTTGTATCAATTGGTTTTACTTTAGTTCTAAATCTATTGGCTCTTTCTTTATGAAGATTTATGTGTATTTTCGCCCTTACCATCCTATGATCACTGCCGGTTGAAAATGATGTCAGAACACTTACATCTTGTATGATTTGCTTGGTATCTGAAATAATAAAGTCTATTTCATTTTTTGTGGAGTGGTCTGGGCTTCTCCAAGTCCACTTTCTCTGCTTTCTGTTTTTGAAAAAGGTATTCATAATAAACAGTTTATTAGACTCAACATAGTTAATTAACATATCACCTCTTTCGTTTCGTTCGTCTATTCCATGTTCGCCAATTGAGTGTTCTCCATCTTCCGGTTTTATGCCCACCTTGGCGTTGAAATCGCCTATTATCAGTGTGTAGCGTGTTTTATCAGTTTGCAGGCAGCTTGATAGTTTTTCATAAAATATTTCCATTTCCTCGTCATCGTGACCACTGGTAGGGGCATAGACCTGGATCATTTTGAGAATAGTATTTTTGTTAATTTTGAGTAATAGGTATGCTATTCTATCCGTAACACGTTTATATTGAATCACGTTATTTGCTATTTGTTTATTTACCAGGAACCCTACTCCATTGTACTTTTGTCTTCTTGTCCTTTATGGAAGAGTATATGTCCTGACTTAAGTTTTATCAGACCTTCTTTTATGCATCTTAATTCGCTAAGCCCAATAATGTCCCAATTTATTCTATCTAATTCATATTCTAGCTCGGCCAGTTTTTCGTCTGTTGAGCAGGTTCGCACATTATACGTTGAAATAAGAATAGTCCTTTTCCTTGCAGAGTCGTACTGTTTATGACAGCCTGGTCTATCCCAGCGATTCTTGACACCCTTTGCCCTTCTCATTGTCCGGTTGCTGTCGTAACCAGTGAGGTAAGGGCTGCTGGGGACTAAGGGCTGTTGTTTCTTATTTGAAATCATAGGGGAGAATTTAGCCGTAATGTACCGCGGTGGCCAAACGTCTTGGTACATGGTATAGGATGGGAAGGGAAAATGAGGTGGTGGATGGACTAAGGACAAAGGGACATTATTCTCTCCCAAAATAAGGGGGGCCGGGAGAGAATCAAGGCTCGCGTGGGCAGGTTCGCATACCTGAAGTAGATCTTCCTTCATCGGGATCATAAAGGAGTATCTACCCGCTACCGCGGACAAACATAAGTGGAACAACAAGGGGAAGGCCTACATCCAGCAGTGGATGAACATAGGCTTATCGTGATCGTGATCGTGTAGTTTAGTTTAGGTTTAGTTTTAGGTAAGGTTTAGGTTAGTTTTCTTGTTTGGTCGAGCAGTGGATAGACCCCCCAGGCTGTCAAGCGTGTGTCATCTCTTATTATAATAAACATGAAAATATACGGTACCCCCCACTCAAGAAAAGTTGTGTAGTTGGTGGCGAGTGTCTTTACGTGTTTTGACCACGAGGGTTCTAATTCCCAGATATATCTTTTCAATCCGCTCTGAAGGATTTAATGTATGGAACCAATCGATTTAAGTTACATAATAAGGGTGCGTACCGGAATTTCGTATCGTCTAGCGGCACTCCCGGATTTTCCTGCACAAAGGACTAAGACACGTAAGCCAAGTTCTTGCACGGCAGCATCGCTTGCCATTCTGTGCTATCGATTTTTCTCCCGGATTCTTCAACAGTTACATCGACCTCGCTTGCCACATTTCATTCTATCGAGCTCCCCGGATTCTTATGCATCACTGCTCCAAGCGCAATTCCGGAAGGGACATCAAGCAACACAAGCGGCAGCAAGGATCTCAAAAAGGTACTGTGTAAAATTTATATTAATGTAGATGTCTATTACTTTCGCTAAGTGACGCACGTTTGAAAGACCTCTTATAGCGTTCAGATAATGGCAAAATAGTCATTATCATTTCACGAATTTATAATCCTGTAAATAGTTACATTGAGATTACGGAATGAGGATATTTAGCAGTTTGAAAAGCACCATGACGTCGTGTAGGACTTAGGATTCAGTAATTAAGTCAGCTATGGTCATTGTACATAATAATTTTGGTATTTTGACGTTAATATATTGCATTTCTATCTTGGACAACGCAAGAAAGGACGTCGCTACAGCAGTACATACCTACGGCTGATTTTCTCTTTCCACCTTGAAGAAATCGCTCAGTATTATCATTAGAAAAGTGGTGACGCTCAAGCATTTCATCCCCTTTTAAGTTATCGACCTCTTGCCCGGTGTAACGGACAATTCCGAAATAACCTACGCCCTCTCGACTAGCTTCCCGCAAACTTTTTTTATTACCACCATTCCGGGCGGGCTGGGTTTGTAATCACTCAATATTGTTGTAATCATGTTTTATCGAGTAATACTATGTCAAATTCGAGGTTAGCAGGTTAGGTTTTGCATCAGTTTTGACACAGACTGAAGCAAAATCTAACCTGCTAACTTTGAATTTCACATAGAGTTACAGTCTCGCCAACTTCAGTCAAAATTTTGGATTGCAAGTCAGTTATTACTAATCACGCTGTATTACTACACTAACAATCGAAGAGTAGCAAATTTTTCATTACTCTGCCCAATTAGAGAGACGCAAAAAGAACAATTTGATTTTTCAAAATTGGTTCTAAATACGAAATTGTAGCGCTTATTGGCTTAAGAAAAGTATTTCATTTTATCACGGTCAACCGTAAATTTCGACAGATACGTTTTGCAAGCTTTATGAAGCTGACAATTAAATGTAATAGTTAAATATGTAATTCCATATATTACTATTTAATTTTAAAATTTGCTTTGTTACTGTGGTAAATGCTACACATTACCTTTTTTCTATGACGTCAGAAATAACAAAACATAGCGTTAAAAACGTATGTCTAATATTAAATTATACATCGCAGGTAGTTAACAGAAGGAAATTGACTTACATGACATTCGCATCGCTATATCGGCGGTAAGTTAGCACTACTGCTAGTTATCACTAAGTAATTTTTAGTTTATCGTATAGGTGCTACTTACAAGCTCTTATCTGTCACTCATTTCAAATTTCAAATTAATTATTGCCAATTTATTTACAAAGGTTTCTTGCAATGAAGTATGTAGAGGAGTGGAGATGCACACTTCCAATTGAACTTACTTGATTGTCTATAAAAAACAATAATTTACTCACTATTTTGATTTGAACAAATATTTAAACCTAAACCTTAATTTTCTACTTTTACATTTTCGTAACTTAATTGCTGTAGGTACAGTCTGAAAAACACGTTATTTTACAAAAAGAGTCAAGAACTAAATACTTAAGTCACTAGAAGAGTTATAATCGAATACGTCTGATGAATCGTCGTCCTTAGTACTTATTCGGTCAATATTAGCAACGTTGCACACCTTCATAGTATCCGATGCTTCTCCAATTGCTTTTCTAACATGATTGGCATAGTTCCTTCAGTGGCCAATAATAATCTCAGTAAGTACACTATTCCAAAGGCGAATAGTTAATTCTGGTTTTGAATTTGCGAAAGTTATTAACTAATCATATTTTCGTTTGTAGTACTACGACCAAACCGTATCTACGAGTATTGTTCTAAATAGGACATTAATCGTACCAAGACATGCTTGAACTATCCGATGCTTCTCCTCTTCGAAAGACTTTCTAACGTTTTTAAGATAAGGTTTTGGGCATGCTCATTATATGTCTTGAGCGTTGTGGTAAGTATATATGCTATTTCTATAAGATAACTGGAACTGATGGAGGGTAAAGGGAACCTTGGGGAAGGTATTGCCGAATCCTTTAATTGGTCGTCGAGAAGAATTTCTGTTCATACAATATTATAGGCTGCTGTTCTATCTTCAAATACTGTTTCCATCTTTATATTTTCCTTAAAACTAGTTTTTGATATGTATGGAAAAAGCCTTAACCTGTTTCTTTCAGTCTTTGGTAGATCTTTACTTGGTTTGGTTTTTAAGGAAGCGATCTTGAATTACAGGACCCTTTTGTTGGTAGAGTAACTGTACAGTAACTGCAAACTTCATTGGTTTGAGGATGCTTGGAATATTGAGAAAGTGTTTTATTTTCTAAAATTTTAGAAAAAACTGGGTACCTAATCCATTTAATTTGATTTTCTAAACTCCATTAGGAATTCGTTGTGGTGCTTTCGTCAAAGCGAATAATTTTGTCCACTTTTACCTAATACACATTCTTAGTGACATATTCTTCTCTAAGTTACCACATCTAATTAAATTGTTGAGTATGTTCTCTAATGTAGTTAACTCCTTCTTGGTCTTTTTGGTGCACTTCCTATCTGCTCTAACGTATGATATATTCACAATTTTGCTAACAATTTCAATCCCTATTACACTGGAAGAAGTCATGTAGTAGCATTAGCAATGGCCGGCTTTATATTATGAAAAACGTACAGCCAGCGTTCTCCCCTTGCATCATCTCAACTATGAAATTACCGATAGTCATTCTCTACTTAGAATGCATACAGATTTTGTATGCTCTTCTCTAGCTTGTCATCTTTAAATGTAGGGTGTTGCCTAATAGGATCTTCTACCATACTGTCAATGTAGCGACTCGCTATGTTCGATTTGGTACGAGCTAACTTGGTTTCGGTTTACGTGTCAAATGAACTAATTTAGAAATGTCAGTTGATTTTTCTAAGTTAGCTCGTGCGTTTTAAGCATAAAAAGCAACACAAAATGTGTTTGGGACAAACATTGATCATGAGCATCGATACTCACGTAATAAAATAGTATTAGGCTCTCTCTGGTATATATTTTAAATCATTATATTCTCTTCCTAAATATAATTCGTAATACGCCTAATAATCTATATATTATTTTAAGAACACCATTTTGTTATAATCCCAGTACAAGAAAATACAATACTATTTTCAGCTTTAGGATTATAACTCATAATATTTATTAAAAGAATCATGGATAAGAAGCGCACTGCTTATTTTGTTGCCCTTGAATACTTCTTAGCAGAAACTAGAACATGATCTTTTTAAAATGTTCAACCACTCGAAGTAAATTTTTGGGATTAGAATGGGTTATAACAATCTGTCGATGTTAATGCGGAAATCCTACAAGAACCCTATGTAAGTGTTGACAGGGAATTGCTCTTGTTGTTGAAAGAGAGTATTCTGTCCGTTCTTGTATTACATCTCTCAAATTCAAATGCCGTTAGTATTAGAGATCAGGTTGCCTTCATCTATTTTCTAGTATATCTCCTGCCTCTTTTTGGTCTATTGCAAAAGAGCAATGTCAGTCTTCTTGTTTCCATGTTTTCAACGATATTGGATGCTTTATTGTACAAGAAATCGCTTCTGTGAAAATGCTTCACCCATAAACGTTTATATATAACTATACCCATATAATTATTAACGATAAAAATAAATTCGTCGCTAATGTTGCCCTTGTTGGGTGGTACAGTGCTGGTGAAGTTAAATTCAATTCAACAACGGGTTCTTTACTTATCGTGCTTTGTATAATCTAAGTGCAAATCTGAACAATATTCTTTTAATGGTAGATGTACAGCCACCTACTTCTGTATTTTAAGATTAAAGGTTCGTTAAGTTAAGCTGAGGGTTATATTAGACAAATCAGTTCTTCTCAATACACCATTATTCCTAGCCGAAGTCAGTGGCAAGACACTTTAGGGTTTGTCTTCAACTTTTTTCTTTCTGGATATTTTCTAAATAGTTAATGGGTTGCAATAAACCTTAGAAGCAATTTCATGAGTGAAAGTTCTTTTTATGCTATATTATACTGCTATTTATCGAATAATGTGATTTTCATTTTTTGGGATAACGTTTTACAACTTCTAATGCGTTTTCTAAGAAGTGCATGATTTATCGAAATTTATTTTATTTGAAATCGGCATTAAAGTAGCTCGAAATCGTCATTAAAATACGAGGAATCGGCATTAAAGTAATCCATTGTGTTACGACCTTTTGTTAGGAGGTGGGGCGATAGGTAAACGTCAACCGACGTTAACATAACCTAGAAATGTTGGTTAAAATGTTGTAATTTCACGATTTCTCGATTTCAAATAAAACATAATGTGCTCCTCGGCACTGAAGTTCTTTTTTATCCCTCATGTGGTTTATTTGCCTTGGCCCTACAGGCCTCGGCAAATAAATCCACATTCGTATTAAAAAACTAAACTTCAGTGCTTTGGTATACAAACTACTATTAAAGGTTCTATACATAGGTATCTATAATACTGGGTGGGACATAAGAAATTTTAACTTGGAAAAATTGAAGAACTTATTTATGATTCATTCTTTTGTTTTTTATTGTCAGAAATAAGTAAGTGACAATTGGGAGAGTTATAATAGAGACATTCACAACGAAACAATGAACTAAACTGTTAGAATTTTATTTTAAAGGTTGGACATTTTTATCAAGTACCACCTCGTAAGTGTCTCGCGGTTTCATTTTAGTGGCAATACGGTCCGAGACATTTAGGCTTAAGTTTATGTCCACCACCGAGTTGAGTTCGGTTGATCGCGACTAGCTCGTTTATTTTATAATGCGTAGGGGTGGGCCTTCTCAAATTGTAACTCGTTTTGTTTCCTTCCTGGATATTTAATGTGTCTCTTCGCTTCTTTCCGTAGCCCTTCTCATAATTTTCAAAATTCTTGATAAGTTCTTTTTCCAAACAGAAATTCACATGGGGTTGCAGCAGTTCTTGTTTATCATATATTTGGTTAGTGATATGCCCTTCTCTAATTCTTCGTTAGATGGTAGCATTATTTTATATATACTTTTTAGAACAAATGTTGTTACTATTTCATGCAGTACACATGATGTAACGGGATTTATGCGCACAGCATTGCTATCTGGTAATCAAGAGGTGCTACAAAATCAGTTAAATAGAAAAACAATTTCTCATTATCAATTCCATTTGACTACGTTATAAAATTCCGTTTTTCTCAAAATAGTAATAAAAGCAAAAAAATTGTAATTTGTATACCAAGGCACTGAAGTTTAACTTTTTATCACGAATGTGGATTTAGTTGCCGAGGTCCATAGAGCCAAGGCAAATAAACCACAACTGATGTAGTTACTAATTTTGTTAGGTATTTTAATAATCAATATGGAAAACCATATATTGTTGGAAGGGAATTAAATAAACTCAATTCAAATATAAAAGCCGAATCAGCTTTGTGCATGTCACATCTGCTCGGAGAAATAAAATATGATCTGAGATAATGTTTTTGAAGATTTAATAGAAGTCACTGACCCACATTTGCTATTCAATTTTCTTATATCTATTAAAATATATTCCATTTTGAAGAAAATGCTTCCGTTTTTGTCATTATCTAGTAAGCCTTGATGAAAATATAAAATTTTACAATGAAATTAACTTTGTAATAACGAAATTCTTAATTTCTTTCACAGTCTTTTGACACCTTTTGTCTTCGATACTAGATGATGTACTCTAAATAGTGAGTAATTTTCACACCACGTAAATCTGCATCAAAAGTTGAGTAAAAATCACGTATATCTATTTTAGGCCCCCTGAGTAGTTTTTGAAGAATTGTTAATTAAAGTTTTATAAATGTAGCTAAATCATCTACGATATTACGAAACTAACAACAAAGTTGCTTTAAATTTGCTTCAGTTTTTTGTGGTATCCTATTTTTAATATGTGTAATACATTCTTTAACTAAATTTAAAAAAGGATCGTTAACATTGCTTTCTATTTCTTTTTTTAACAAAAACTAATTACAATAAATGTTCAAAACGCCGCTTCCTTTTTCTCTAATTTATATGCATCTTCTAGACCTAGACCAACAAATAATACTTTCTTCTAGATTTGGATCAAATTATCTTCATCAATCCTTCTAACCGCCACATTTATTCGTCGCACAAATTGCTCTTGGTTATTAATCTCGCTCAGAAACATCAATATTTTTAAAGTTCTCCGCAAGAAAAAAAACTCAAGTCTGGGCTTCTTGTAGACCAAGCACTGAACCATTATTTACCAATTATTTAAAATGCACTTACTGTAGATTTACTGGTCAGAAAATACTTCTGTGGTGGTACATAAGTTAGTAACAAAGTATTAAACCAGGTAATATTTATAGATTTTCTCTTGACTGTAAATTGAGCTATCAAAGCGAAGCATTACTTTAACGGTACCTATGCACATATTATATGGCAGTAAAAAAAATTTGAAATTTTCTACGTTTCTCTAGCTTTGAATTAAGTTTAGACGCTTTTAAAAGTGTAAAAAATGTATAAATACCAAACGTTTAGCTACACACAGGCAACTCATTTATTTTAAAGATTTTTCCATGTAAAATATTCTAACAAGCAGGTTTCAGTAGCGTTTCTAGTTAATTGAACATGGGAAATTTTCTACTAAAGTTCAATCAGTTCGTTCAGACAAAGATGTAGGTAAATTGTAAAATATGATTTCCATTAAATGGGATATTAGAGTTGCAATAACCCGGTCGAACATTAAAAGTTAGAAATTTCACACTCTTGTTCTCGCTACTGCAAACAAACAGACAGTTCAGTGACGAAATTAGAGCTAATTAAAAAAATAAGCTGTTATGAAGTCCGATAATATCTCATGCGGTAAACATCAAGCTTTTTATACAGAACACATAATGAATAAGCCGTCCGCAGAGATAATGTGCGTATATATACGGAATGCTCGATACCTGTTGTAATTGGAAGGATATAGGAAATTAAAAAATGCAGCATGAATTCACATAGCGGCGAGATCATATCGTGCATACACATAAAATATAAAACATGTTCATATATGCATAATATGCAGTGTACGGTTTCCGATAGCCGCATATTAATATGTATGTGCTAACTGATTATAGACTTTGATAAACACATGGTCTTTATACGTATGGAACTACCCTTGTTATACTGTAAATTAATATCGCTAATGGGTTTAGTTTCATTCTAAATATTTAACACGTAAATATGTATGCAAACTTTCTAATCAGAAATTCTATAGAAACTTCTGGGTTAATATAGCGCTTGAAATAACATTAAAAGTTTGAAGTGCTTTAAGTAATTGAATAAAATAAATTAAATTAATTCTCTAATTTAAGTGGAATTTAATTGGAAATCGTGAAATTCAAACCAAAACAATAACGGTATGAAGCTTTAACCGTGTTCTTCAATTTGGAGGCTCACCATTGGGATTTAGAAACCCGCAAACAATACGAAGATGATTAAATTAGGCCAACGTTTTGCATTGTGCGGATTAATGTTCAAAAAATGAATGGAACCTAGAAACCTTAGTTTCAAGTTACTTTCAAAATCCTAAAAATCTCGATTTTCAATTTTTACTTAAGTCTGAATGCGTCACTTACAACAAAACTTTTTGACATTATTAGAACTTTTTAAAAATATAAGGTCTGCTTTTAGATTTTAATTTGTATCCATAATTTTTCAGGCAATTCAATTAAATTTCTTAATTTAAATATAATATGAGTTCATCAAAGATGCCTTTAGAATTTTGAAGTCATGTCGTCATGTGTATTATAACACATTTTATAGACAGTGGCGGACAGCGGTTAATATTGCAATGTGATCTTAACCGTGACCAAGTCTTCCCGTAATAAATGCAACGGAAATATTTCCAACGATTGCAGAAGAAGATCATAACCTCACTTTGTAGCAAATGTCAAATGGAAGCTTCATATTTTCTGGCTTTGTAATACACATGACTTCAAAATTGCAAAGAAACCCTGGATGAACTTTCTATTTGCTCATACTATACATATCGTGTGTTTCAAAAAGAAAACTCATTTGCAGCATGCCATGATCAAATTGAAGTTTGATACATACCTATTGAAGCAAATGAACTACCATAAGTCAGAGAGATCTAAATGACATCTTGGTTTTGAACTATGTTTCTTAAAATATACAAAACACTTAATAAAAACGATTTTTATTGACTATTATTATTAAAACACTCGTCGTTGTTGTGTAAATGCCATTTTATTTTATTTTTTTTTGCTTGATACAAGTAAACTTAATGTATAGTGTAAACTTTTGCCTATCAAAGCTACAAATGTTTTCATAAACAAAATACAATCTGACATCCACCTACAGACTTAAGTTAAGACATGACTAGATTTTTTATCTTTCTTTCCAAGGTCTCCCCTAAATTATTTTTTTAACACCGATATAGAGATAAATAGCTTAGACAGGTTGAAAAGATCTCTTTACCTTTTCCAGGTTTTTTTTTTATTTTTTGATCCGCATAGCTACTATGTTAAAATTAAAATATTATCTTTTTGCACTTCAAATTGAATTATAAATAAAGAGTTGCATTTTTGCAATATCCTCTAGCACCAATGTTGGTGCCACTGGCCCTGAAAAAGAGGCATATTATTCTGTAGCAATATATTCCCTTACTGTTAGATGGGGCCAGAAACATAATTCCCGCAGACAAGCAAACAGGTAGAAAACACGTTTATATACAAGGTGTTCCCTGAGGAGATCGACACACTTTTACCACGTATTCTGGGGGTCAATCTGAAAGAAGTTCATGTACACTCTCTAAAAGAGTAGGGTCAAAATAAGGCTTTTGTCATTTTACTGGAAAATAGAGGTAAAATGAAAATTGGCAGGTATGTTTTACGAATAGCAGACTTATATACAAAATATTCTTTAAGTTTCACGTACGATTTTAAGGAACTGAAATTAGCAACCCTTTGAAATGTTTTTATTGGAACTTTCTAACAAACATAATTATAGAAAAATATCTAGTGAAAAGCCTGATTTATTTAAAAACTTGTTTAGCTCCTTCTAGTTTTCCGTTAAGCTAACAGTTTTTCTGTAAAAATAAATAGATATTTGTGCGACAAGTGCTAAAAGTAGATGTTTATGCACGAGTTTGCACACAATATTTTTCTACCGCCTTAAATTTACTGTTATTAATCCATAAATGTCGATTTAACAAAGGTTTGCATTTATGAAAGTTATAATTTATGTCATAGTAAATAGATGGCCTTAACGGAACAGGTGACTGTTTCTGCAGCCGGTAGCTGTCAAAGTTAGTTATCAAAGATAATTATAATACTACATATTTTACTTTATTCATTGCATAATGTTTTAATTATTTAAAAAACACTTTACCTCTAACGAAAGAAGTAACTAGAATAACTTTATAACCTCACTTCCAGTTCAAAATTCTAAATGCAACACCAGTTGTTTACTTTATAACACATGTGCTAAAAATAAACAGCAGATTTCACTTTTAACGCGCTGATTTATAAAACGTAATTTTAAGTGAAACAAGCTAGTGCTAAAAGGCCTACTTTGAGTAGTGGTCTTAAAGCTTCTCGAATTTCTTAATATGTTTTTGGGTCGTATTGCTCATGTGGTGTTCTGAGTGAGCATAGCTGATACGATCTACTGTGTTCCAAAGGTTTTCATCTAAAATTTTACTGAGCTCAAGATGTAGGTAGTAGAGCTCGGTAGATGTTCCTTGGAGTTCGTAATAAGTATGGCGCACTCTATCCCTAGTAAGAGCACTTTCGTTCCGATCGATAATCCTTCTCGCAGCAGCAGTGTGTAAGTGGTGTTAAACTTTGACAAGTTTAGGTTTGACTCCTTTATCACGGCAGCGTTTCAAGAACGCCAACGATGCAAGCAGTTGACTCTTCTTCTTCCGTAACTTGTCCAGTTTTCTGGTCTTCTTAAATATGTCCTCCCCGTAGAGGCGTTTAATAGTCGAATGCAAGCTTTCATGGCCGTTGTCCATAATGATAGGTTCTTCCGGATTATGCCGTGGTCGTTGATTTGAACTTGACGTTTCGCTGCTCATGTTGTCAGCTTCTTCAGAAGTTTTCTAAAAACTGATGTTGGTGCCTTTTGCTCCTGGTTATATACCGAGAAGTGGTTAAGCTTGGCTGCTCATGTAGATCTTGTATGTTATTCGGATTTGTCGTTTTTCCGCTTGGTTGCTCACGTGAAACTTGTTTATGGATGGATTGGTTTTGCAGAGCTACCTTCCATGTGTTACTAAGACGATAGCCGTCTTCTCAATTGAAATTCATCCATAAAAAAGTTACTACAGCAAATGCTGAAAATGTTGGCCTGCAACATTTAAACATAAATTAATCCGGCGTTTCATGTTTTCGAAAACATGTTTCAGCATAGTTTCATCAATTAGTTGACATTGTCTGGTAATGTTGTCTCGTAAGTCATCTATGGTGTGCACGGGAGTTTTGAAAATTGAATTTGTTAGGTATGGAAACACAAAATAGTCTAAAGGTGTCAAATCACATCTTGGAGGAAATCGGTCTTTATTAGTCTATCAACTTAAAATTCTTGCAAATATTCCAGAGTAGCTTGTGCAACATGTAGTCCAGCAAAATCTTGTTGGAAATAGCCATTTTGAATTTCATCGTCATGGAGTTGGTTTATAAACGGTTCAAGAATATTATTGCGATATTTTTCTCCGTTTAAATTTCCGTCAAAGAAGATTACGCCAATGATTCTCCTTCTGAATAGGTTTCACGGAAGTAATGCGGATTTTCAGTGCTCCACATGAGCATAATTTGAGAATTGATATAGCCAGTTAGATGGTACCATGCTTAACCACTAAAGGTTTTATTCAAAACTTCATCATTATTAAGATTTTCCTGAAACCACTGGCAATATGTAACTCTCTTTAGATAACCTGGCACATTTTACGTTTATAAGGGTACATTTGATGGTCTTGTGAAAGAAGAGGTGAGCCGATTCTATGAAAATTACTTGTTGAGATAACCGTCGTACTGAAATTGTAAGATCTTCCTGGGCCATATTTCTTGCATGTTCGACAACATTTTCAGTTCTACGACTAGGTCTTCCTGTTCCTGGTCTGTGATTTACAGAACTTGTTTCTTCAAAACACGCTACTATTTTCAAAACTTCAGTCGAAAAATTGCTAATATTTACCATGACATTTGGAAATCTTTGTCGCAATTCTTCCATCAATGGAATAATTCCAGTTTCCGTGTTCATTCCGTAGACCACTGCGAAAGTACGACTTCACCATACTTAAATGTTTTTTGTTCCTTAGTAAATTTAGATTAAATTGATTTTGACTAAGTCAAATAAATAATAAATTATGATGTCTGAGCCATCCAGGACGTAAAGACTTTCTGTATACCCGATATAAACTTATGACAACGACAACAATGGCAGTTAATTAATTTTATCTGCAACGGTATTGTCATATACCATTAACCAAATTGATTTTAGTATCGTTAAAAGCTTCATTACCGCACTAACTGCGGTAATAGATACTACCACACTCTTTTTATATAAAAAAATACATTGAACCAGAATTTATTGCTGAAGATAAAATATTGAACAGACCCGTTTGATTGCCGCAAAACTCGGCTTACCACCTCGTTTTGGCAATTAAACTCGTTTCGTTAAGATGCTCTGGTACGGTATCAAACGGTTTTAAAGACACTCAAAGGTGCGGGAGTGCCAAGGATTCTAAAGTTATAGGATTGCTCATATCCATATACGCTATGTAGACAGAGCCGAACGCAACCGTGACGTAGCTCTCTGACCGCGCCGACCTGGCCCGACCGAACTTCCCGCGTTTTTAAGTGCAGTTGATGCAGTTTTTGTTGGTTGTCTGTTGTTCGTGGTTGCTGTAGTGGTTTAAATTATTATTTACGGTTAGTTGTGTGTGTAGCGCCTTATTCAAAAATGCCGGGTGCTAGTGATGTAATGTTGCTATTTGCAATAACAGCTACGCAAATACAAAGGGGAAAGGGATTATGTTTCATAGTTTTCTCAAAGACGCTTCTATTAGGAAACTATGGGTAAATAAATGCAGGAGAGATGGAACATGGAACCCGAATTCATGTACCATATGTTCTCAACATTTTTCTGAAGAAGACTATGTTCGATATTTAAAATCAGAACTGTTAGGTAATAAATAAATTAGATACAAAAACTTAATCAATGTTTAGGAAATTATTAATATACTAGCAGTCCAGTGAGACAAATGTCTCATTTAATAAAACAAAAAAGACCGTCCCGGACGGACCAGCGTCCCGGACGGACGGAAATCACGTGATTTCTCAAAAACCGGAAGGGTCACGTGACTGAAATTCGGTTCCTGACCTGACATGACCATTCCAAACATATAACTTTCATAACTTTTTCCCCTCTATATCTTACGGTTTGGCTGCAAAAACAGCGTCCCAGACAGACCAGCGTCCCGGACGGACGGAAATCATGTGATTTCTCGAAAACCGGAAGTGTCACGTGACTGAAATTTGGTTCCTGACCTGACATGACCATTCCAAACATATAACTTTCATAACTTTTTTCTCTATCTCTTACGGTTTGGCTGCTGAAACAGCGTCCCAGACAAAACAGCATCCTAGACAGACGGAAATCACGTGATTTCTCGAAAACCGGAAGTGTCACGTGACTGAAATTCTGTTCCTGACCTGACATGACCATTCCAAACATATAACTTTCATAACTTTTTTCTCTATCTCTTACGGTTTGGCTGCTGAAACAGCGTCCCAGACAAAACAGCGTCCCAGACAGACACGTCTATTAGATAAAGGATATATTTCAGGAATTCCCGCAATAAAAAGACTGAAGAAAACAGCAGTACCTTCTAGAAGATTAGGTCTCTCAAGAATTGAAACACCGGAATGTTCCAAACGAGGAGAGAGAATGGATAAGCGTGAACAGAATAGGATTGTTAAAGAAATTTTTGAGGACTTGAAAATAGATGTAGTGATGCAGATCAGGTTCAGCACTGAGACGAGAATACCTGTGATTCTGAATATAATATATTGAAGAAAAAATTTGAGTGTCTTTTGGAAGAAAATAATAGACAAAAGATTAGCATTAATCAATACCAAAGTGAGGAAAAGCGGCAGTTAAAAAAAATAAAGTTACTCAAAAAACAAGTAGCTTACTATAGAAAAATGAAAGAAACTGTTGGTAATACTAAAAAACAAGTACATGACATTTTGAGCAAGATATTGACAAAAAATCAAATTGCAATTATTCAGAATAAGAAAAAGAAGGTAAAATGGACTCCCGATGAAATTGGTACGGCTTTCCCTTTAAGATATTTTTCTAAAAAAGCTACATTTATTTAACAAATAAATTAAATTATCCTTTGCCCGGGCTATCAACTTTGAGACGCTGGGCGAAACGCATTGATCTGAGGCATGGAGTTTTAACAGACGTGTTAAAGTTTATGGAACTGGAAGGACAGACAATGCAGCCAAGGGACAAATGTGTCATATTGCAGTATGATGAAGTAAAAGTTAAAGCAACATATGAATACGATACGGCGGACTCAATCAAGATTCGTTAGAAAACTTTTTTTTTCAAGTCAGAGTAAGAGGGGGGCTTAATGACCATCCATCTCCTATGAATGCATTATATAGGATTCGGATGATCATCCTGGGAAAAAATCCTGGTATACTTAATACGGAAGTAAACACGGAAGATAAATCACCTGATGAATATATTTTGGCGAAAGTAGTGAATACTGCCGAAATTAATTTGCATTATCCGGATACACCGAATATTATTCTAGAAAATTACAATAGTGATGACAGCAGTAGTGTATTATCTAGTGAAACTTGTGACTCAACATCTATCTCCAACGAGCACCACTTAGGGGAAACGGCAGGCGATGCTTTAACTTATATCGCGGGATACTTAGCAAAAAAACATAAACAAAAATTTCCACATTTGGGAGACTATACCTACAAAAGAAAAGAACGTTATATTATTCCTTCGTGGGTTCAGCACTTATCTTATGGTGGTTTAATAGAACCTAATACGTTATGGATGAACGAAGTAAAGCAGATGGAAGATATTTTTAACATAAACAAGATGTAAAGAAGCTAAAACCACTAACAACCGTAGTAAGAAAAATTACAAAACGAGTTACCACGCCCAAAGAGTTGGTTAAAGACTATGTAAAATTAAGGACTATTATTAAAATAAATTATTTAAATTTAAAAATGAGTCGGGAAAAAATTGAGAAGCAAAGCAGTTTGAAACGAAAACGCAACGAGGACCACCAAAGAAAGGTAACAAAGAAGTACAAGAAAATTGTGAATTAAATATATTTAAGCGACGTCACGTATATCATAATATCCTTAAAGTTGAGTTTTAATAGTTTGTATTGTACTTATTAGTTTATAATCTCATTTCTTCTAAACACGTTATAATCATGTATAAATATTTTTAATAAGAATAAATTGTTATTTTCTTTTGAAATTTACTAGTGCTTATCAACTAAAATTTCAAGTTTTTCTTCAGCTTAGTTTCTCCTAAACATGCATTATAATTATGTATAAAAAATGTAAAAAATAAATAATAGTGGTATTTTGAAATTTGGTTGGCTTGTTTACGTTTATTTAAACTCAACTTGCAATTTTAGCCATGAAACTGTTGTTATTTATTTGTATAGGTATTACGTACATAATATGTAATTGATACAAAAAACAACAGATAATAATAGGCTGATCAGCATTAATTAAAGGTAACAGTACATTACATTATCAATCCAGAGTTCATTTAACTAGGACTGATCGTGGTCAGTAGGCTACGTCACGCACGAAGGAAACCGAGCACGGCCGAATCGTGTATGAGCAATCCTAATAACTTTAGGATCCTTGCGGGAGTGCCACTTGCTTTATCATGTCTGGTGAATGCCAACACTTGCCCTGGAAATCTCAAAAACAGGCCAATAGCTTACCATCGGGTAAGCGTGACGGTATGTATAGGGTGTTGCAAAATAAATGGGCCCCACGAGATTCAGACTCGGAACCCACGCTTGGCAGAACCTCGAAAGCCAAACGTTGTAGAATACATGTGTACATCCTCACGACTTCCAACACTGCGGCGACGAGTGCCCTGACTTACCTGCGACGCTTAAGAACTCCTTCCAGGCTCCCCAGTACATAAATCTGACACAGTGCATAATTCAACCTGAAAATAAGCATGCGCAGGCACGTGGGGAAATCATAAGGCAACGTTCAGTAAACCGATATATTGGTCTAACACAATATTAAGTATGTACAAAAGCGCCGACGTCGTCAGCGTACACAACGAATAATAACAACAAAAAAAGGGAACTTAAACTAAGGGCCCAGCTGCGGGTCGCTTTACCTTTAAACGATTGCGAGATTGTGTAAATTTGTACACAGCCCCAACGCGGGAGGCTGCCATTTACCTAAAAGAGCGTTTATTAATATTTGAGTACAGCCCAAGCTGGCGGCTGGTTTTTAAGCGCATTAATTATCGTTTACAAGCAGCCCACGCTGGCCGCTGGTATTTAACAAATAGATACATAAATTATTAATTATAACAAACCCAAGCTGGCGGCTGCCATTCGGCAAACAGACACATGAATTATTAATTATATACAGGGTGTCTCAAAATTGACGCCCGTGCTTTTGGAATTTGATTCAGGGGGCTAAAACAAATCGAAAATTAAGAGTGGAAAATGTTTCGATTGTCCCTCGTTATAGAGTTATTGATAAAAAACAAAAATTTTACATTTCTCCTTAATAATCTGTGAATTGTACAGGGTGGCCATAAATATCGGATATCACATTGCCTTTGGAATCGACACCGCTTTATTAAAATTCCTATCAGTCAAAAATTATTACAGATTGCAATAAGTAATGAAGTTAGAACAGGAGATTTTTATAATCGAGTCGTAGGCTAAACTGCAGAATCCGGGGCACATTCTCCTCCTCTTATTGCATTTTATTACATTACATAGGTACCAATACTTATGGTAATTGAAATATAATGCTAACCAACATATATAAGTAGCTAATTCCATGGCTACCGGGATCTCAGATATTTATGGCCACCCGGTATCTTTTTGGACATGAGTTTGGGACGATACAATTCGAAGGCTTGTACTTGGTTCCACCTCAACAGATTCAAGAGCTTGCTCTTCTTGATCGACGCTTAGTGTAGGTTGATGTCTTGCCTGATTTTTTCTAGCATTTAAATTACCTGTTTCCAGTAATCTTTGTTCTACCCAGTGTTGCCAACACTGGGAAATTGCATTCCACTAAATGAGAGAACAAAGTCCACCAGAATTCCACTAACTTTTTTCTAAGTAAAGTAAAATAACCTACATATTTTTTAAATATTATTTTATTGTACAAAATAGTAAATGAATCATAAACATCGATAGAATTTGAATAAAATGAAAAACAATGTAAAAAATACAGAAATTAATAATGAACAATAACAAAATTATGTATTGTTTTAGCGATAAAATCATTTTACCTTGCAGTGTAGAGGCTGATGCTTTATACGCTTGCATCTGGCGGTACAATGCTCAACTTGCCCCGGATTCGGGATACAAAGTTGGAACGCGCCTTTTGTGCTTGCAAGCAAAAATATGTATTTAAATAAAAATATCAAAATCGATATCTAACGCCAAAGAGTGGTGGTCCTTCTTTTATAACCTTAGGCTACGAAAAATGCTAGGGCTTTCCCAGAAAACAATTTGAAAAAAGTTCAGCTCGAATCTAAGCGCCTACCGGCAATCATTCTAACATAATATATTATTTACATTTTTATCAATAACTCGATAACGAGGGACAATGGGAAAATTTTTCACTCTTAATTTTCGATTTGTTTTAGCTCCCTGAATCAAGTTCCGAAGGCACGGGCGTCAATTTCGAGACACCCTGTATAGCCCAAGCCGGCGGCGGGCATTTAGCGAACAGATACGTGAATTATTAATTATAAACAGTCCAAGCCGGCGGCTGGCATTTAGCAAACATACACGTGAATTATTAATTATAAACGGGCTGCGCGCGCTATTGCTTGGTCTATTCTATTCAGTTTACAATTTTTAGGCCTATTGCGTTGGACCATTCCGTTCTGTTACACACCCCTCTCCAAGGGGGCCGTCGGGGATCCGCCCCTCAACAACGGGGCCTCGGGGCTCCGCCTCTCTTCAAGAGGGCCGTCGGTGTTCCGCTTCTCTCCAAGGGGGCCTTCGGGACCCCGCCCCTCACCAAGACGGCTCTCGGGGCTCCGCTTCTCTCCAAGTGGGTCCTCGGGACCTCGCCTCTCTCCAAGGAAACCATCAGGACTCAGCTCTTTTCCAAGGTGGCCCTCGAGGCTCGGCCCCTCTCCAAGGAAGCCCTCGGAGCTCCGCTCCTCTCCAAGGGACCCCGGGGCTCCGCTCCTCCTCAAGGGGGCCTTCGGGACCCGCCCCTTTCCAAGTGGGCCCACAGGGCTTCGGCCCTCTCCAAGGGGGCCCTCGGTGTTCCGCCCCTCTCCAAGGGGTCCTTCGGGACCCCGCCCTTTTCCAAGGGGGTTCTCGAGGCTCCGCCTCTCTCCAAGTGGGCCCTCGGGACCCCGCCTCTCTCCAAGGAAACCATCAGGGCTCCGCTCCTTTCCAAGGTGGCCCTCGAGGCTTGGCCCCTCTCCAAGGGGGCCCTCGGGGCTCCGTCCCTCTCCAAGGAACCCCCGGGGCTCCGCTCCTCTCCAAGGGGGCCTTTGGTGCTCCGCCCCTCTCCAAGGGGCCCCCGGGGCTCCGCCCCGGTTGCGAAATCGAGGCGACGGCAAAATGCATGCAAACGCAAATGGGGGACATCGCCTCTGCAATTGTCGTGACGGACACACTTTATATGATAAACAGCCCAAGCTGGCGGCTGGCATTTAGCAAACAGACACATGAATTAGCCCACACTACCTTGATTGGTCGGCTTCACCTGGCTGCGTCGATTAATGTCAGGCGATCATCGCTAGAGCAGTCGGGCTGCGCCTTGATGCGTGGGTGTTGTACGATGTCCACTTAGATGCTGGGACCGATGCGGAACCCTCATGGGCAACAAACAAAGACTGGGAGCCCTGTAGATTGCACGATCTGAAGATGGGATCCCGACCATGTGGCGGAACAAATTGCCTTTCAGGCTTTCGAAAATTGCAGAGCGGCGGTCATCGATAACGGGCACTCATTAAACACCCACGACCTTTCACCGTCACGGACCGTAAAGAACTCTCCGAAAACAAAGCCCCGCTGTATCAGCATATTCGGAGAACAGGCCGCGCCGCCTTTCACGACCCAAGGTCCATGTGAGGTGGCGGAGCCGCTCTCGAAAAATCTCCTTGCAGTCCCAACCGGCAACTAACTAACTCCCTCCAACGCTGCACCTGAAACCAATCACGAAGCAGAGTACAACAAACGGTTTCACGCGCTCCGAAGGGCGATCCAGCTCGAAGACGGCAGACTGCGATGGAACGAAATTATTTGGAAAAATATCTCCCTTGCTCATATGGACTGCGTTTCAAATTCAAACAAACACTCTTAAAGCCAACCTCGCAACGGCTATAGAAGCGATAACAGCCCAGGTGCAAGCCGGAACCTCTAGAAAAGAGCTGCGTGCCAAATCTGCAGAACTTTCAATACAATTTGATGAAATATTAAACGTGAAAATATGACCGATAAAACCTATATACAAGCGAAGTCGTAATCTTTGAACAAAAAACTTGCTGTTTACATTACTTTTAGTTTCCATGGCCAACCCTTATGTAATTTCTTTTTGAACACACGGTATTAGCTTTACGAAAACACTAAAAAGAGTTAAACAATATTTTAAATGAATCAGATTTTCTGGTAGTTCTACATACCAGGTGTCCACTTTCAAACTGGAACATAGGGATTTAGCATTGTATTTAACATGAATTCCTGCTCGCCAATTCAACCTACAGAAAATGTTTTGGTATCAATAAAAAGAAAAAATTATTGCGCATCTAATGGTATCAAAAATGTAATTATTTTTGTCAATTTTCATTGAATAATATTAATCAAAAGTTTACATGTTTTTTAAATATGAGTTGCCCTGACTTGAAAACAGTTGACAGCTATACTCAAATAATTTGTAATTTGATGACAATACATCTCCAGTTTGTGATTTTGCATTTGAGGTCGCCTAGTACTAATGTTGATTCGTTGATAGTATGCTGTTTCTTTATGTCGTTGGCGTTCCAATTAAGGTCAGTTAAATTATTAGATGTTTTTTATTTGGATCCATGGATGGACAGTAAATGTATTAGCGTGTAAGAGACATAATTTTACCGAGGTGTGGTATGATTAGTTCAATTATCTTTGTTACAACAGTGGTTTACAAATCTGTTTTTTTTTGTATTTGTATAGTTGCTTCTAAGTTGTATTGGAAATTTAGGAAATATTCTATTATAATCTTGGTCTTCTTGCTAACTTGGTTGATATTTATTCAGGTCGACGATTACTCTTGTTGTGACTGGTGAAGACCATGCTTCTGCTCGATTTTGGCCGAATGAATTCCGTTGACGGCTAATTTTATGAAAATATCTGCGTCTTTTAAAGTTACCAAAGTGAGAATCCACAATTAACACATTGTGGAGGTGTGTTAGTTATTTTTTAACATTTGGTGTAGTAATAGCCATTTGTGCATTTGACACAACGGGGTTCCATTTGAAAATTATTTAAGGTATGGCCATAACGTGGGCACTTTCTACATGGGAGTACGGTTCTTGATTTTCTTCTAAGTACCACTTCTGTTATACTATCTTGTATTTTCGTTAATTTCATCATTCTTTTGGGTGTTCAGAATTATCTAGATTCTTTAGTTCTTCAAGTACTTCCTCGACATTGATTGAGACCGAGAGGTTACGGATTATAACTGATAAGTGGTTTTCAGAGTCATTAAATGTGTGATAGGTAGTTCAGTTTATTTTCTGTATAAGATTTGGTCATTTTCCTATGGTTTTTTGTTGTATCGATTCTTAGCTTATCTCATCTTTGTACTGTTTTGAATTCTCTTGTTAGAAACAATGCAGAAATATGGATGTAATTTTATTTTGGTTTCTTGTGCTCAACTTGTGCTTTTAAGTGGTTCAGTGGTGTCCATCTAGTCGATTGCTGCAGCGTATTTGCCGTGATAATTTACATGTTTAAAATTTTGTATGTTATGATTTGAGAGATAGTATTTGTTGGTTGTGATAACCTTAGTAGGTTCAAAATACTACTTCTCATTTAAACGTATTTGAGGTGAAAGTTGATTGTTACTTCTCTTACCCATTGTTTCATGATAAGAAGTCTCTCCGTAAAGGTCCAGTTGTGTGAAATTATCCAAAAATTAATTACCAACAAATTCTAAAAGTGGATAAGCACAAATAAAAATTGTTAAAATTTACGCGCTTGACCTCAACTTTACTCGTACTCGCGTTATTTGATATCTCAGAGAAGCAGACCGCAGCACGTCTTTATTATCCGATAGTGAAACCAAATCTTAACACATTTCTTATACGAATTTAAAATATAACAATTGTAATGATATTAAACAATTTATTGTGCTATAATAAACTTTCATGGCAAACGTTATACCGTTTTTCTTCATCCACTGCCACGTACATAAAAATTATCTTTATTTTCTTGCCACTGTACTTGCTTTATACTATGTTGTTCCTCTCATAGTCAGAATTTTTCTGTTATTTTGTCCCATGTGTTCTGTAGTTCTCCGTTTGCTCTGTTGTTTGCAACTTTGTTTTCCATATTTGCTTTACAGGTTTGCTTCTTCTCATACGCTGTAAATGCCCCGATCAGCTCAGCTGTTGCGCTTCTATAAAATGGTTTTATGTATGTTATCCACGTCTCGCATCTATATGCGAGTATTAGTCTGCATATTGCTTTATACGCTTCCTTTGTGTTGATAAACTTATCTTCAATAGTATAAAACAGTTTTTTTTGGCTTTTTCTATTCTCTTATTAAAATCTTGTCGCCCTGTATCTTCTATTGTGCCCCTTGTAAGTAGCGAAATTGACTAACTTGTTCTATATTGTTTCCTGCAATTTGAATATTTATTTTACATGGTTCTTTTGCTATTATCATTGTCTTGGCTTTACTTATAATTCAACTGCATTCCATATATTTCAATACTTTATTCCATACATTTACACTTCTATGTAAATCATTTTCATTTGCTACCTTTATTACCAATCAGCAGCAAACGTGCATTTAGTTATTACGGCAAGTTGTAAATTTCTACAACCCAAGTACAACGGTTTAACTCTTGGCCTGCACTTTTTTATAGTGTCATCTATGAAAACCGTAAATAAAACTCATATCATGACCGAACTTCATCTTGTCTTGTCGTAAAACCCTCGGACATCATATTCTTGCTGACTACGTAGTTCATATTGTTCTTATATAGACCTCTGCCAAGCTCTCGTTAACCTCACTTTGTTTTTAGATACTCGATTAGATGCTTTTTGCAGATTGACAAAAGCTAATAGATTTGATTTATTGTCTATGTTGTTGTAACATTTATGGTGTTGAACGCGGTGCCCTTTTCGAAACCTACTTTGTGATTATGTTAAAGTCCTTTTTATTTGTGTACTTAGTTTTCTCTTCATTCCTGGATCCTTATACTTGTTGATTGTCTAGTTCATTTTCGATTTTCTATTTTTCCTCTTCTCCTTCTCTCACTCGTTTATTTATTATTTTCGAGTTATGTTGGTTTACTATTTCGTAATATTTTCAATACCATTGATATGAAATTAGCCCTATCTTAAAAATATATATACGGAGCAATTGCCAATACTTTGAGTTCGCACAAAGAAATCGCAGATGCTAGAGAAAGCCGCCTCGATCCGGCTTTGGTTTTATAAACGGCTCCAATAAAACGTCCGCCGCCAACTCCCAAAACAAAGGATAACGAGCTTAACAAATTTCTTAAAATAGTAAAACCTCCGCCGATGGTAAGCTAAACGTTTTTTCAAAACAAACTACTTTCGCATATAAGACGCAAACAAGGAAAATATTCCAGCTTAACAAACAATAAGAAAAGGCTTAAATTTCCGGAGACGAAATCTTCTGCAGAAAATCAAAAGGAGTTAAAACCGCCGTATTCACCTATCTTACAAAGCAAAAGGGAAGCCATTAAAATTGCGGATTAAAAGGAGGCGCGCGAATTAATAAAATTCCACGCCTACAGGGATATATAGCGAGTGAGGTATCAAAACACACAGTTTTATGTCGGGCACAAGGAGCAACTGATGATATCTCGTTATCGGCTTCACTAGGGGAGCCCCGGTCAAATTAAATAAAAGAAATCCTCCACTTCACAAAGACAGGAGTTCAACAAACAAGAACTGCCCGATTTCCCTTTAAAAGCGCTCGCAAAATGAGAAATATTTATTCCGAAGTAATCTCAAGATCCCGGGACCAACCTCTTTTCTGCAATTCTGCAGGCACTTAAGCTGCCGCGAAACACCTCATTATTCTGCAGGCACTAAAGCTGCCGCGGGTTCCTCGATTCCTTCTGCAGGCGCTTAAGCTGCCGCAAGAAATTCACCGTTGCCGTGCCCAGGAAGGATCGGCGCTTCAGGAGGGACGCCACCTGAACGCCACTTACTTTCTCTGGCCATGATGTCGCCCTCGTAAGCTGCCCTCAAGAGGTGCAATAAGGCCCCGCCGTGCACCAGTTCACCATCACCGAGCCGCGTAACGATTAATCAAATCCCTTCCAAAACCCAAGAGCTGTTGGAGAGATTGTTCAGGCCTCTAGGTACACCGGAATCGCCACTTGCCACGATCGAGCGACGGTACCATCAGGTCCTGGAGCCCCCAACGCAGTGGCGTAACTACCGAGGGGGCAAAGGGGGCAGCAGCCCCCGGGCCCTAAACTTCAGGGGGCCCAACGGGCCTCCTGAAGTTTAAAGCCCGGCAGGTCCAAACTCGGTCCCGTATAAAGTTTCAACGAGTCCGGGAAAAACACATGAAACCCTCGGAGAAATCTAAAACATGTCAAAAAGTTATCTGTTTGGTATAAATTTAAAATAAAATAATTTCTGTACGCCCGATGCACCACGTCTTGCACGTGCACGTACTTCGCAGTCATCTCAGAATACTGATCTCTATTGAGAAGCAGAGAGCGAGAAATGTTCATACATCAGACATCATCACATCTTTTGCTAATCAGAAGTCTAGAAGATATCTTCTTGATTAGCAGATCAGCCGTTAAAGCAAAGTTATAGTTTGAATTGTACCTCGAAATGTATGGAAGTGCCGAATTGCGGAAATAATTATGTTTTTGTTTGTTCCTTTAGTGCGTAGGCTTACAGGATTTATATTTATTATTATTTTCAATAAAAAACGCGTATCTCGCTTTGATGTTTCTGTTTAGAAATTAAAAAAAATAATTGAAAAATGATAACCGAAAATGCTTTGGCAAGAATAGGACTTACACTTGGCAATTAAGGGGCCTGGTGAAGATCACGGCCCCCGGGCCCAAAATTTGAAGTTACGCCACTGCCCTAACGTCGCTCGTCCCCAGCACCACCGCGCCGAAGAAGCTAACCATAGGCGCTGTCCCCGTACGCCGGACCCCTACAACCCCCCCCCCCCCCTAGGCTTGAAGGCGTTCGAAGCCCAGAACCTCGAAGACAATCCACGGCTTTTTTCCCGGCAGGCACAACTTACTCGCCGCTCCCGGAAGCTGGGACTGGAATTCCATCCGCTGCCCGACGAAAAGCAGGAATTCCAGTAGCTGTTGGAGGAGGCCTACTTCGCTTCCACGCCCGCTATCAGCCACCGCTTGCGCTAAATCGTGCTGCTGCCCCCAAGAAGACCAGGGATCCTTTCCCGACACTCGCACTGAGATCCCCGCCTCAGCGCGCGCCTCCAGAACCCTCATGTGGTTTATATTTATTTTATTTTATTACAACTAAATCCATATTCGTGAATAAAAGCTAAACTGCATTTTCTTGGTATACAAACTACTATTTGATCATACTACACACATCAAAAAAGTCTAAGGAACACAAGATTTAACCATATATATTTGTAGTTTTACTGTTTCTAGAATAAAACTGAAATAAGATTTGAACATATTAACATAGTGGCCTTAGGTAACAACGGTAAGCTATGTTTCGATGCTATTTTGTTTATCTTGTTTGTTTACATTTATGCTGTGAAGTTATACAGGCTATAGTGCTGCTTCGAAAAGTTAATGTTTTTCTGCAGTTTCATTTTTATTTTGCAACAATTGCTATCGGTTGTGTGTAATAGTGATGCAGCGTGATCAACAACGCCGTCATTTAAGCCAGGATGAGATGTTTCGGGCAATTGGTATTATTGAAGGTGGTCGAAGTCAGGCTGATGCTGCAAGAATTTTGGGAACATCAAGAGGAGTAATTCATCGATTATGGCGACGTTATCAAGAATCTGGACATCCACAGGAACAGCACCCAGGAAAACCGCGAATTACAACGCCGATTCAGGATAGATTTATAAGGCTAAGGGCATTACGGGAACCTTCAATAAATGCAACTGCTCTGGTTAGTGCTCTACAAAATACACATGATGTAACTGTTTCCAGTCAAACTGTCAGGAACAGATTACATGAAGCCAATCTTCGTTCTCGTCGCCCTTTAAGATGCCCAGCAATTACTCGCGGTAATCGAGAAGCTCGAAATGTGTGTTGTGCAGAGCATGAAAATTGGAATCAGCAACAATGGGACACAGTTCTCTTTACCGACGAGTCGCGGTTTGGGCTCTGTCCCGACACAAGAAGAACTCGTGTTTGGAGACGATCTGGCAATGAACAACGGCTACGTAATGTTCAGCAAGTAAAAAAATTCCAAGGCGGGACGATCATGGTATGGGGAGGATTAATGACTGGCAGAAGAACAGAGCTCGTTTTAATTAACGGATCATTAACGGCAGATAAATATCGGGATAACATTCTGCAGCCTGTTGTTCTTCCTATAGCTGAAGAACTTCATCCAGATTTTTGTCTGATGCATGATAATGCAAGATGTCATGTCGCTGCTACCGTTTCTCAGTGGCTGGAAACGCACAATGTATCCATTTTACCATGGGCTGCGCAGTCGCCAGACCTAAATCCCATTGAGCATGTTTGGGACATGCTCAAAAGAAGAGTTCTTGTTGATATGGAGAATGTGCAGAACAATTTAGATCTTTTTAGATGCCTTCAGCGTCATTGAAATGCCATACCGCAAGAAGAAATTGACAATCTGATTCTGTCAATGCCACGAAGATGTCGAGCAGTTTTAAATGCAAGAGGAGGTAACACTAGTTACTAAATGGCGTTTGAATGTTAATTTCATGTGCAGAATTAGAAATTACGCAAAAATTAAAAATTACAAATTAAGTTAATACTGTTTCATTTCGTTAATTTTGTCTTCAAGTAATTTTTAGTGTAATAAAAATGTTCTGTAGAGAGTTAAAATAACTTAGTATAGATTCGGAAGTTACGTCTTGTTGTATATAATTGAAATATAGCTAAGCACTAGTCATTACTTAGTCTTTTTAATTAAAAAACCATGTGTTCCTTAGACTTTTTTGATGTGTGTATATTATACGTTCTTTTATTTCATTTGTTGAGATATTCTAGGCAGATTTTCTTCTTTGATGCTCTATGTTTGCTTCATTAAGATTTGCTTCCACTATTCCAAGTCTTCCACATAATTTCCTTAGCAGATCGCTATAATTTCTGCTTCTCTTCTAACCTCAACATCTTGTATTGCTCTTCAATTGGTAGGTAATATTTACTAATATGTAATCAATAATAAATCTGTCATTTCTATTAAACTCCTGGATACATTTATTTTCATAAAATCTATTAGTTATTTTTAAATTATATAATGTATAATAATGTATTTTTCTACAGCCGTGATTTTAAACTTTTTCCAAGGGTCATATGCGGCGTGCTTTATGTTGTCTATAAAACACGCCACTCCATTTAAAACACGGAGTACTTTAAGAGTTTATAAAACCTTATTTGTGAAGATTAAAAGTACAGTTATTATATCGGACCGATTTGTATGCGGAGCCCCGAGTGCCCGATTGGAGAGGGGCGAAGCCCGATGGCCCCCTTGAAGAGGGGCGAAGCCCCGAGGGCACCCTTGGAGAGGGGTGGAGCTCCAAAAGCCCCCTTGGAGAGGGGCCGAGCCCTGAGGGCCCCCTTGGAGACGGGCCGAGTCCCGAGGGCCCTCTTGGAGAGGGGCGGAGCCCGATGCCCCCCTTGGAGAGGGGCGGAGCCCCGAGGGCACCCTTGGAGAGGGGTGGAGCTCCAAGAGCCCCCTTGGAGAGGGGCCGAGCCCTGAGGGCCCCCTTGGAGACGGGCCGAGTCCCGAGGGCCCTCTTGGAGAGGGGCGGAGCCCGATGGCCCCTTGGAGAGGGGCGGAGCCCCGAGGGCACCCTTGGAGAGGGGTGGAGCTCCAAGAGCCCCCTTGAAGAGGGGCCGAGCCCCGAGGGCCCCCTTGGAGAGGGGCCAAGCCCCGAGGGCCCCCTTGGAGAGGAGCGGAGTCCCGAGGGCCCCCTTGGAAAGGGGTGGAGCCCCGACGGCTACTTTGGAGAGGGGCGAAGCCCCGAGGGCATTTACGCAAACAAACTCCTCGGCTGTAGAAAAAATATTGAAGACAACTGGTGTTTTACAGTTTAAAACACTAGTTGCCTTAATAGCTATAAATGTTGTTATTTTTTATGTTTTTACCATGTTCTCCTACTATTTTTGTATATATGCTCGTTTTGTTATGGCCAGCATATATAGCTTTACTTTTTCAAACGTATTCATAAATTATGTAGTTCTTTTTATTTTCTTCTCAAACTTCCTACATTCCAAGTTGCTAGTTTCCATATTTCTATTTTACTTTTTGTTTTATTGTTGGACGTGCCTTAAACTGGCCTTTTGGTCTTCGGTGTCATGCGTTGTGAGATTTGCCGTTTAGTATATCTAGTTTTTTGAACTGCTAGAGTTTTGGCCACCGGCGTCTTCTAGTTTAATGCGTTTTATACTTCATTCCCATTTTATCCATTCACAATTAACTTTTGGCATCACACTTTTACTTTTTTATTCATTTGCCTAACTTAAATAATGCGTTCAAATCCACTACGTTCAAAGAAAAATTTCCACCATGACAAAATTTGAACCCGTGTCCGCCTCGTTTCCAAGCCGGCCTTTAGCTAACTTAACCATGCAGGCGGCTTCAGATAATATTCATATCACATAAAATTACCTTCATTTTGAACTTTTGGATAATTTCTTTAAAAACCTTCTAAATAAAAAATATTTTAAGACACAGAGAACTTGATATAGCTCGTAGATATAAAAATTAATTTAATTAGTAAAAATAGTATGGAATTAAAATTAGATACTATATGTAATATAATAATATGTAGGTTACATCAAGAATTGCCTGAATGTATGGATGCGAAGACGTTCTTTGTAATTGCATGGTTACCATGAGATTGAGAGAGAAATAATTTGAAAAGTTCCTAGGGAGTCATGAGTAGATTTTCATATCTCTGAACATCATGTTGATATAAACAGTAATTAATATAAGTTGGCGAAAATGTGTTTCGATATAGATTGCACACAATTTCCAATTATATATCAGAACATCCTCTCTACGTATCTTGCAATACACGTTTCTGTAATTATAAATAACAAATTTTCTTTTATATAGACAATTGATGCATTTATTTCGCAATTAGTTATGATAATTTTCGTTAAATACACTCAATAATCGTTTATGAAATACAGAATATGCGATAGGTACACACAAATTTAATAACAATTTAATCTTGCATTTCGTTGCGTTGCTGTACTTACTTATTCCACATAACTGTATATCGCAGCAACTACATTAAGAAGCTGCATGAACATAAATAAATAAATGTAACAAGAATATTTTACACGCAAAAATGTCATAAATTAACATGTATTCGGTTGCATGTGCATCATTTACGTATTATATTAGTCACCTTGTAAAACAGGTACCTTTCATTTGATAAGGAAAATGATCAAGCTTTAATTGTAAATAATTGGATAATGAACACAGCTGCCTTTATGGATGATAAATCTGCCTATACTTGATAATGTATGTATAAACCGTTCAATAGTTATTTGCCAAGTAGGTAGACATGGAATTTTGTTTTTATGTTTAATAAAACTAAAACACCCTAGAAACTCTTTCTGACACTTTGTCAGAAGCAGCTGTTATGTACAGGAGGCTCACGAAAGTGTCTAATTTGACATTTTGAGGTTAAACATGCAATGTTGCCAGTCCTTTCATACTTTGTTTGCCACTAGGCATAATATGTATGGACATCGCCGTCATGGATATCTATCTGTCAAACAAATTGTAGTACTAAAGTAAATATGCCAAAAGTCATTAAAGGTGACACAAAACTACAAATTACAAAGGCTTACAGGCATTATAAAGCTGACAGGCCCGACCTCAGTGAAACTGAAATCTTTGCTCGGCTTAGTGACTTTTGGGATGCAAGTATTTATGCATAAAACTTAATTGTTGCTTTAATTTTCGGCTTTGTACTGTTTTAGATATCTGAAAGAACTATTAGAAATATTATGGGGCGGAACAATTTTGAAATTAAACCTTTTGGCCCACGACCTAAAAATGATACATACTATTTGCAACATACGCACTGAAGAAGTAGTTAACAATGCGAGACAAATTGTGCAAGAACAACCACACGTATCTGTTCGCCATTTAGGACAGCAATTAAATGTTTCATATTCAACATCTCAGAGGATATTAAGAAGCAATTTGCATTATTTTTCTTACCGGTTGCAAGTGTATCAGGAACTGCTGCCAAACGATCCTCCGGTTAGATTGGAATTTTGTAACTGGTTTATCAATAATTTAGGAAATAACGATAATGCGTTTGAGAAAACTTTCTTTACTGATGAGGCATACTTCTATTTATCTGGCTCTATTAATTCACAAAGTATGAGGATGTGGAGCGCTGAGAATCCCAATTTTTATGTTGAAGAACCGCTTCACCCAAAAAAAATCGGGGTTTGGGCTGCAATTAGTAAAAGAAGAGTTATAGGTCCTATATTTTTTTAAGGTAATTGAGTGCAGTAAAACGATTAAATTTTATTTTAATAGTTCAAATTTTAGGTTTTCTAAATGCACAACCATATCATACTGAAATTTTGTCGCCGTTTTTGGAAGAGTTACGTGACAATGAATTACAAACGGGTTACGTACTTTCAATAAGATGGGGCATAAATTTACTTAAAGAGTTTTACAAAAACAGAGTTATTAGTCAAAACATGTCTACAGTGTGGCCCCCGAGGTCTTGTAACTTAACTCCCTGTGATTTTCTTCTGTGGCCATATTTAAAAAAAATCCATTCTTCAACTTCCACTGGACAATATTCAGCAGCTTTAACAAAGAAGTACCTAATGGAAAAAATAAAGAAATCAATAATAATGGCGTAATATTAAGATTTGAGAATAGAACGAGTTAAGGAGTTTACTTTCTTAGGAACATTAATCTCTGAAAACTTAAATTACACACAAGGAATTAAATCAAGGTTAATAAAAGCATCGAGATGTCCGGGCGCGTTAAATAGTATAATGTCCTTAAGACAAATGTCGCGAAATGCAAAACTACGACTTATAAGACTGTAATTCGACCCACAGCTACGTACGCATGTGAAACATGGACGATGAATGTGGCAGACCAAGATACGATAAGTAGGTGGGAGAGAAAAATGCGGAGAAAAATATTTGGAGGGACTCGGACGGATGATGGTTGGAGAAGACTTACAAACGAAGAGGTACAAAAGAAGTATGGAGAGCCAAATATAGTAGACTTCATTAAAGCTCGAAGGTTAAGATGGTTTGGGCATATATGGAGAATGCCAGATGGAAGAGCTACTAAGATAGTATTGGAAGGCAGAGCGCAAGAAACTAGAAGAAGAAGCGACCAACGAATAGGTGGAAGGAGGCAGTAATGGAAGACATATCAAGGAAAGGAATAGAAGACTGGAGAAATAAAATCATCAATAAGGGACAATGGAGACACATTGTTATGCAATGGGCCTAAAGTGGCTTGTAAAAGCTTTATTTATACTGAAAAAATACATAAATTGTAATATTTAAATATTTTTGTATACAATTTATAATTACAATAAAAAAACGACTTTCATTATACCATTATGCCTACTCAACAAAGTATGAAACGTATTCAGAATCAGCAATTTGTCTTTCATGAAATTTATCTTAACCAATACTAAAAGTGGCACAAAATCCAAAACCAAATCTGGCAACCACGTTTTGTACATTAACATAAAATTATCATTTTATATAAAATGAGCATAACCTAACTTTTGTTAATGACTGACAGCATATTTACAGGGTGAAATTCATCACCCTAACATGGCCTCCTATCTGGCAAATAACTATTGAACGGTTTATAGTATGTAATACGACATTTTGTGCTTAAATAGTGTCACTTTTCGAGAAAATTTAGTAGGTATATTGATATGCAACCAAGTAGACAGTCCATTGTCTTGAGATGTTTAATGAGCTTTTTTCTGCTATCATGCCTAAGGCAAGCATATTGCAGCTGTAATATAATTACCTAGCTCTAGCTATTATTTTGTTTAAAGAATTGTAATGTGTGAGTTGTTTGTAAAGGTTCCCACACCTCCAACTAGACTCAGTGGTAGTTCAAATAATGGCGGCAGTCGAAGGTGGGGCGGAGGAGTTACCCTTTGCTACACCGAAGATTGAATGGAGTAAAGTTTAATACTTTTAATGGTTAGAATATTTACAATTAAATAAATTCTTAAATCTAAAGAAAAGAAAATATACAAAAACTATGCTAGGCTTGGGCACCGGTGTCGGACTCGTCGATGGGGCGGGCTTTCCTGGCGGTAGGAGGCGGGGAACGCGGCTTCGCCTTGGACCTGGCCCTCCAGGGGGCGCCGCAGGGCAAGGCTCGTGACTTGCGCCGGGGCAATCTCGTAGGGGCGGCGAACGGGTCCGGTGGGCCCTCCTAGGGTATCGCGGACTTTGGTCTACAGCGGGGCATCGTGCGGACGGTGGCTCGGGCTGCTGGAGGAGAGGTACGTGGGGCGTTCTCTCGACGTCAGCGGCTGCGGTGGCGCGGCGTCCTGGAACGGCTGGGTTGTAGGAGCGGGCGCGGTTCGTCCTCTCAGGGGCAGCGGCTGCAGGGTGCTGAGTCCTGGAACTGCTGGGAACGGATGATCCTGGTGCTCGAAGTCCAAAAGCGGAGTTGGTTGCTGGATGGTTGAACTCGGAGCTGACTGCTGAATTGTCCTGGAAGTTGAAGCTGAGTGTTTGTGGTAGCCTGGGTGGTTCGACTCCTGGGGATGGCGGCTGATGATCCTGGAATGGCTGCTTGTTCGACCCGCCGAGGCAGAGTGATTTTTTCTGGAAACGGCCCGACTATTTAAAGGGGCCCCTTTCTTTGTTTGGTACTTCCTCGACGGTCATTGGTCCAGGGCGGAGGGATAAATGCCTGTTTTTGGATGGGTTGACAAATACTGCGTTAAATTCCGCGGCATGATTAAATAGCGACCTGTTATGGTGGACGGCTGATGACACGCTGATCACATTGGTACCAAACTTGAGGGGTGTGGCTGCTCAATTCGCGGCGCGAGTTAATTTCCCCGTATCCTGCGTGTCAAAACGAAGGTGTTTTTGCGCTTCGAATTTGGTTGTGATTTCGTGTGCTCCCTGGATCCATTAAACGTGCTTTACATTTCTCTATCTTTTGATACTAAACAAACCTGTGTGTGATTTTGCCTTTCGCCAATTTAATTGATTTTTAATATTGCGATATTAGCCCGACATACCGGCCTTTGTCTCAGGTTTTGTTCGCCCGATCGACTTTGTTGAATTTGGCCTCGCTTTGATCGCTTGCCGAAATATGTGCGATTTTTAGCTGTATTGCCCTTACTTCGGGGTCGTTCCTGATGATGCTTATCTGTTGCGCGCTCGGCTCCTTGAGATGCTACCAAGTTGGGGTTGCTTTCTTTGGATAGCAGTTAATTTTAGCTTTCGATAGACACCGAACATACGTGGTTTAATTGGGGCGCATTATTTGTTAGAAGCGTTTTTCTAAATCCCTTAACATGTTTCATTCACGGCGGAGTTTTGTTTTTTCCGGCCGGTAGTCTCTAGCGCTAGGGATTTATTGGGGCTATAACGCTGTCTTGCTGGTTATAATTTTTATGAGGATATTTTGGCAAGGTTTTTGAAATTTTTGCACGGTCGTGACGGTTGGGAAACAACCTATCTGGCGAAGTAGACATTTCTTTGTTATCACGATCTGTTTACCGGTTCATATCAAGGTTCAAAAATAGCAAATAATCTCCACTACATAACTATTTTTCATAAAGACCGTCACTTATTGCCAAAATAAAACAAAATGAAGTAGTTGAAGTATGACTTGGTAAATATTAAATTAAAAAACAGTAAAATTGAAGTTAATATAATGTATGCTACATTAAAGAAAATGTTACCTTGCAGATAACTGTTTCTATTTCTATCGTACTCGTAATACTAGAGGTTAACACATTACATTAATCGAGCGTATTGGTATACTAAATTTGACAACTGTTCTTATCATTTAACTAAAGCAAGTCTAGGTCTATCTTTCTTAAGGGGGTGTAAATCACATTATATTGATTTTGCAACTAAAATTATGCTATATCACATAGAAACACACATTGCACCTACATAAAAAATTTTATAGGAATTTTTGGTCAGTATTATAATTCTTCTAAATAGTGTTTCGATGCGCTGACACTTTCCAGTTGTGCCATCAGGTAGATGCCGAAGGTGACGTAACTGATGGATGCTATATAACTGTTTACATGATGTTTTTCACATTTTTACTTGTACCACCCTTGATAAATTGATACAAATGGCAAGCCATATTAGATTTGTTAAATATTGTATTACTTTGGGCGTACTACCCCTTTTAATTCAAAATCGGAAATGCAATATCAAGCCATCTGTATTTATTAGCATCAATCTCGTTTTTCTAATTTTTACATATTATAAAGTATCACTCGTAGTCCGAGTGCAGTGTGGGTACTATCTTGTAACAGTACTGTTGCAGCACAACATTTTATCCATCAAACCACTTTTTTAAACCACAGTCTGTACCTGTTTGTGTTAATCTTTCCAGTTACCAGATGACATCACCACACGGATGGCATTATATATTATTGTGTAAACCAAAACTCACTAGTTGAATCACGGTAATAAAAAATTACTTGTGCCTTATATTAATATTGCGATTGTTAAAATCGCCATAGGTACGAGGTGTTCATTTCGAGGTATTTAAGAAAACATATTTACTAATAATTAAAACTTTTTCAAGTTTTAGATTGATAGCAAAACAACGTTTAAATGTTTTAACACATGAATGTATTTAATTTCGCCTTTTAAAAAATGTATGCTATAGGTTCATATTGAAATTCACGTTATATTAGTTGTCAGCATCTATACATATTTCTGAGCAGCGTTGATTAAATTCCTAACAGAAATTACTAGAGAAAGCCGTATCGACCAACTTGTTTATAGCTGCGGTGTAAAGTTAAAAAGAAATATTTGGTATTCGTAATTGCAACTGTAATTATATAGGTTATATACGCATTAAGTTGATGTAGCACACGCTTGTTAGAAGTCAAAATAAGCTACATGTTATCCTTTCGTTAAATCGTAGTTTATAGATTAGAAAAAAAATGCCTGTACATAGCCGACATAAGTATAATTACACCATCCAGGAAAACAGCAATGAGGGGCATTTATAAATTATCTCCTTCACTTCTTTTCACTCTAATTGTGCAGCTACTACAAAAAGAATAAGTTGTTTTATTTCGAAACATATTCCAATAGAGAAATTGCCCAAGTAAAAAATTAAACAACTTTCTAAAAAACAAGCTCATGGCGCATATATTCTAACTTTAATTAAACAAAAACAACTACCAGGAAATCAGCTGACCTAAGTGTAATTATACACACATTGAATTGAGACTACCTGCGTCGTAATTTGTGAAACCTATATTTGACTTTACTTTTACTAGTGTAACTCAAAATTGCCGGTTACGTCATTAAATATCTAATACATGGATGTATTTAATTATTCTAAGTGCTAGTTAAGAAATTTAAAGGTTTAGGGGTCGAGGCGAAAAGTAATAGTGAATAGTAACACAAGGCGTGTTACTAGTGCTTACGGTATTTAATTGTTTTTATTAAAGCTTATACAAATCATGCTGGGATAATAAATAATTATCAACGTATATACAAATACAGTGAGAGTTTTTCATTTCCAACAAGTCAAATCAACATACAATGCAGAAGACTGAGTTTTTTCAAATCAAACATAGGCAACCATAGTCCCTTAAGGGTCCCCAAGTAACTGCTATTGGCACTTATCAACTCAATTGTTAGTTTTTCCTTTTTCCCTATGTTCGATTTGAGAAACTCTCACTCTACAAGGTAATGGTACGCAAGGCTGGTTGTGTCATTGCAGTGCCATATTTTAAGTCACAGCAACATGGATGATTTCGATTACCGCCAATTAAGGCTCGCATTAGGCTTATGTTGAAATAATAGGGACAGCTTGATACTTAGGAATCACTCATTATCGATTTACGCGCGCCGTAGGAATTTAAACAAAACTTTATTTCAAAGACAAATGTTGGCTGATTATTGTAAGCTATTTTATAAATGGTAAAAGATTCGCTTGCGCTGTAAGATTGTATTTAAAATATCGACGCTTTTGTAGGCATTTTTCGTTTGTATTTCTGCCATTCAACAAGAAAATTTAGTTGTGCAAAATAGAAAACAGAAACTGTAAAATAGCTTACAAAAAGATACTATTTTTGATCTTTCATTTATGACCTCATTGAACTATTTCTGACGTTTTCTTTTTGATAAGAAGTGATTCCTAAACAAATTTAAGCTGTTGTCATTTAGGGCGAATATTACAACGCCAAATGTTGGTTATCGGTGCTGTTTTTGCAGACACCTGATAAATTTCCACACAAATAGCGTATAAATAGTTTAGGCACTGTAAGACAGATGTAGTGTTGTCATTGCAAAACCAAGGTTGTGAACATGGCACGAGCTGCGGTAAATTTAAACTTTGCAATGCAGTCGCAAATGCTAAATTTACAATACGGTAAATCGGGAATACGAGGGGCATTATTAGAACGCGGATTTCTAGCTCTTTTGCTATATGTAATAATTTAATAGCTGAACAGAAACGTTTAGAACGAAATATGAATTATGAAGAAAACAATTGTTTAAGAATATTTATTTTTTGGTTGAAACATAATGTTTTTCCGCCAGGATCTGCCATTGAAGTAGACGTTTCTCTTACTTTTATAACAGTTATATTATACAGTTGTTGGGAACCAATTTGCTTTACATTGTCACAGACTCACAGAGTCTCTTATAAAAATATACAGTGTGGTAAAAAAGTCTGGAACACCTGAAATACCTTGAAAATTCTGTTTTGTGGAAAAACGCATGAAGGGGCAAATATCATTTTAAATTTGCTACCTTTTGAAATACTTTAGAACTATGTACAGTGGCGTACGCCAGCAGGGACAACAGGGGCATTTTTTTAAACGATAACCCTTATTTTTTGTTTGAGGAAGTAGAAAAGCACATCGTTTTGAGTATTGTAGTATAACATTTTTAAGAAGTTGCATAAAGAAATTTTCTAGAAAAATGCAAATAAAGTTTTAATTAGGAAAATTGATTATTTCATAATTTATTTAATATTTTGTCTAGAAATCATTGAAACAAAAATGTTTATTTATTGTCAGTTATGTCAAATTAGCTTTCAAAAAAATTGGTGCTTTTGATTTTCTATTATCTGAACTCGCGGCATCTTACAATTAACAACAATGTTTCTTTCGGAATGTTATCGCATTCAAATTCTTATGATGTACGGCTATGGAGACAGGAGAAGAACTACAGTAGAAATCTGCACTCTCTTTAATGAGGCTCATCAAGATCGTCCGCCAATAGCACGATCTACTGTAAGTAAAATTGTAAATAAATACAGAGAACATGGACATGTACGTGATTTATCCAGAGCTGATCGCCAAGCAATCGATGCAGATATGCAACTTGACATTATTTTACTAGGAGTTGGTGAAAATCCACATTCAAGTTCCCGTCAGATTGGCTTGTATATGAATTTGAGTCATATTATTACAGTGCTTAATGTTTTACATAGACATAAATTTCAACTATATAAAGTTACATTGAACCAAGAATTATCAGGATGATTTTGATGGTCGAGTGCAATTCTGTGAAGAGATGCAAAACCGCTGTAATAAGGAAAGGAAAGGTTAAGGTCATTTCAATTCCCCCAACTGGAGGCGGGCTACTATAGGGACCTTGTGTCCCTCTTCAGGAAAGAACGGGAATTATAGGATGGGTTAGAAGAAGGAGGGATGGAGAATGGAAGAAAAACCACGAAAGGTGGAGAAATAGTGCTCCGGTATATTAGCCTCAGAGAAGGTACTTTGTTGACTCATGAAAACCATCTAAAAACCTGAATCAGAGCAGACGGCCGCGGGAATCGAACCCACGACCTCCCGAATGTTAGGTAGACGTGCAACGCACTAGGCTACGGCGCTCAGTCTCTGTAATAATGAAGAACTGATAGCTTTATACCCACATGCAAATGGACCACACATACCTGATAACAGACTTTGGTATCAACAGGGCGGATCACCTCTCCGTTACGCCCTTCCTGTTCGTACATACTTGGATAACATCAAAGTTTATGTCAATAAACCCGAAATCATAGAGGGTTTAAAGGAACGATTTCGACAAGAAATACGCAATATCAGCCCGGAAATAATCGACAGAGTACAAAATGAATTTATTTGGAGACCAGGACATTGTCAAACTTGTAGTGGCTAACAGTTTGAAAACCTAATTAGTTAATGTTGTTTTTAGTTTGTTTTGTGTTGTTTATAAAATAATTAAAAACTTAATTTGCATTTTTCTCAAAAATGTCTTTGTGCAACTTAATAAAAATATTATGCTACAATACCTACTCAAAACGATGTGTTCTTCCACTCCTCGAATAAAAAATAGGAGTGAGCATTAAAAAAAACGCCACTGTACATAGTTCTCAAGCATTTCAAAAGATAGCAAATTTACAATGCTTTTCTACCCCTCCAAGCGTTTTTGCAACAAAACAGATTTTGCAAGACATTTCAGGTGTTCCAGACATTTTTACCACGCTGTATAGCTATAGGCGTACAATAAATTATTAAATATGAAAAAAAATCATTTTTAACCTGACTTGTTTAGCTACTGTACGCGTTAATCGTTACTTTTGATTGTTTAATTACCAAATCGTTTTTTTTAAAATAAACAATAGTTATATAACCAACAAGTGTGTTAATGAAGGCGATTAATAATCGCAACTGTTTAAATACTGTTTAATAGTTGAGATTATTAATCGCCCATTAACAAACGAGTTGATTACAAAACTTTTTCGTTGACCGCAAAATCTTTTTTTGTGGCGAAAAAATTGATTAATACAACTACCCTCCATGCAAAATATCATGAAAACGTCAAAATCACAAAAACAATTAATGAAAAAGAGTGTATTAATCAGAACAGTGTATTAATAGATCTATTAATCCATCCTTTTTTAAAAAACAGTTAATTAATGAAAAAGAGTGTATTAATCAAAAATAGTGTATTAATGATGTCTATTAATCCATCCTTTTTTAGGAAAAATAATTCATTAATATTGAAATTAACAAGCGGTGAACGAAAAAATATTTTATATTAATTTTAATAAAAATTACTATTTGTTTCTAACTTTGATACGGCCCTGTCGCTGGACTCGCGCCTCTAAGAAGCATTATTTTATAGATGTTTTATAAGAATCGCCTAAATAGTTTAATTATCGCGTTCAACACAAAACTGTTGAATGTAGATATGTAACGTTCGCGGCTATGCGGTTCGCTGATTTGATTTTACGAGGGGCACCTTTGTGCTCCTTTTCTTTGTCGTTCGCTGATATTTGCTTTGCCGTTCGCTGATGGAATTGCCAACGTTAACTGTTTCAACTTTCACACACTAACGGCCGGTCTTATGAAGGCCACTAATCTGACATTAACTTGAATTCGCCGTTAAAATAAACAAAGGCTCATAAAAATTTGTTTACTAATATGTCATAAGCGCCAACGTTTTGATGAGCTTTTGTTTATTTTAACAGCGATTTAAAGTTAACGTCAGGTTAGTGACCACCATAAGACCGGCCCGTAAGTAAATAAAGCAGACGTATGAATGTCATAAATAACATTATTTATCACGAACTTGTAAACACACTTATCGAGCCTATTTCTTTGAATCCCTTATTACCAAATCGGACCTGAAATAAATTGTAAAATTACATCTTGAATAAAGAAATGGACATTCGAGCTCTAGATTCAAGTGGCAGACCTATGTTTCGTATGGAATTTTAGTTTGTATACGCACGGTTATGTATTTTTGAATTTTTTGAGGTTGCATAGTAAAAATCAATCTAGTTTATGGAACCTAAACCCGTTTGTATGATTTATGTGTTTACTTGAGCATCGAAGTTTTGCGCATCGCGGCATTCTTCTGGAACGTAACCCCCGCGAACGGCGAGGTCTGACTGTATACTGATACAAAATGAACCCATATTTGGAAATACTCCACAAAATGTATTTCTGGCTCATGATTTTGCTCGGAAAATGTTTTACTCAAGAGTTGTTTTTTGGCAATGCCCTCGACAAAAGACGTTGGCAAATTCCCTCGCCTATCAAGTTAGTTTGTATTGTGACATTGCCAAAACAAGAAACTTTCGTAAAACATTTTTGCCCTTAATACATTATTACTGATAAAAATTCAGCCATTAAAATAAGTGCATTTTGGCTTAAATATCATGCATCTGCGCAGTATATAGCTGGATGAAGAAGAGACATTATGACCCTGTATAGTGTATTTGCTAGGATACCTTACTCTTGCTCAGGAGACCCGTGTTCAATTCCCGCTACCGGAAACTTTTTAAAAATTGAATTGTAGTTTATATCTTCACGTAAAATTATTACAAACTAGTGAACCCGTTGCAAAATATTTTGCCATTTAGAAAACTTCTTTGTAACGTGTGTCAAGATTAATTAGGTAAAATTTAAATTTTTAAGTTTTTACAACTACTCATACATGATATTGCTACATATACTTCACCATGGCTAAATACTTGTGGCAAATACGATATATTCCCACTTTACCCATAGTTTGTTCTTGTTATTTGATAATTGTTATCGCAAATGATAGGCGCACGGGACAATTTCTTTTCCGAAGGCAAAAAGGTAGTGCAACATTAGATTGTGTTGATCTATACACAGTAATAATACTCTTCCGCCTGGCTTGTGGCTTGTCCATTTAATACCAAGTCTAAGCAGTTATAAATAAATTGCGTACCATTAATCTCATCTCATCTATTAAACCAGCAGATACATTTAAACTTTTCAAAGGAATATCTATTGATCCTATTTTTAGTGTTAAGCAAAGTGTATATATTCCACTAAAATTTAACGAATCTATTAATTCCATGTGCTTCACGCGAGAACGAACAAAACTCCAAATTAACTCGCCCCAAGAATGTGGGCCATGTGTACGATTTTTTTTCAGAAGCTTGTTTGCAACTAAGTCCGCCAATCGGCGCGGACTTAAATGTCCAAATATTCGCTTGTAAATCAAAACTCCACCAAACGGCATGGGGCACACAAAGTATCAAAAGCAGTCTGCAAGCTTAGCTAGCTTAGCTGTAAAAAAGAGACAAAGGCCGAAGTGCCATGAGTTTGCAAAATCCGAGCACCACAAAAATAATAATCGCCAACCTAACAAATTTCGATGGGCGCGAACCGAATATCGGCACACAGTATCAACCGCTAAGAGGGGGATAAATTCCAAAAATCCCTGGAAATGATTTGGTTTATTTATAAGACGATCTAATATGCAAAATTTCAACTTTCTATCTGTAGTAGTTCGCTCGTTAAGGTAATCTTTAAAAAACAGATCTATCTCATTTAACTCTTTTGACGAACTAATATGCGGAATTTCGGCTTCTTACCTGTATCTATCTCGTGATGATCTTTAGAAAAACACATCTACCCCATTTAATCCTTTCGGAAGTTAATTTTGAAAAGCCTGAAATTGATTTGACCTAATTTGTAAAACAATCTAAAATGTCGAATTTCAACTTATTGCCTGTAGTTGTTTTCCCGTGGCGATATTTCGACAAACAGATTTGTTTCATTTAACCCCTTTCGGGGACGAATTCTCCAAAACCCTAAAACTGATTTTACCCGATTTGAAAAATGTTCTAATATGCTCAATTTTAACACCCTATACTTGTAGTAGTTTCCTTGGAGCGATATTTAGAAAAACATATTTGCCCCTTTCGGGGATGAATTCTGCAAAACCTTGACATTTACTTGATCTGATTTGTAAAACGAACTAATATGTCGAATTTCAGCCTCCCACCTGTAGTAGTTTCCTCATTGTAGATCTTTACAAAAACAGGTCTACCACATTTAGCTCCTTTGGAGGAATGAATTTCGAAAAGCCCTGAAAATGGTTTGACCCTACTTGTAAATAGAACTATTATGGCGAATTACAACTTCTTACCTTCCCCAGATTCTATTATATAACAACATGTGAAGTAGAAGTCAATCCCGTCGAATAGAGGGTAAAAGCACTTCTTTGTAGACGATATTGGATGTTTTCCCTTCTGGTTTGAGCACCACTAAGTTGTTTGTAGAACTGATCCCTAAACAGTCTAGATAAAGTTGATCGAGAAAAAAACAGTCTTTTCTCAAGTCGACCCCAGCCTGATTCAGCGACTGTCCCTGCACCTTATTGATCGTCATGGTAAAGCAGGTTTTTACGGGGAATTGCAGTCTCTTAAATTAAAAAGAATAGTATGAAAGAATAAAATTTATTCGAGGAATGAAGATTGTCTCCTCTTCTTCAAAACCTATGAACATTTTGTCCTCAGTGACGTTACGGTACCGAGCTTTCACCTGTAGTCGAATTTGGGAGTGTTCACGTTTCTTAGTAGTATAAGTGCTCTAACTTTCAAAGGCAGGCGATTTGGAAGAAGTCCGGGAGAGTAGAGAGTGTGGAGAAAGTGAACGTGGTAGTGCACTGTGTCATCTGCCTCCACCACAGTGTTAATCGATTGATTAGGTAAATTGCTCGAATGCAATTGCTCGAAAACGAATTGCTCGAAATCAGTTGCTCGAAAGTCAATTGCTCGAATGTGACTGCTCGAATTGCAAGTTTCTCGAACATCAATTTCTCGAAAAAAATAAAGTTATGAAATAGCCTTAACTCGAATCAGTTAATATCAAATATAAAAAACACAAATTACAAATTATAACCTTTATTAATAAAAAATAGGTATTGGTATATGATTAAGTTAAAAATTATAAAAACCAAATATTATATGTTTTCAATATATGTTATGTGCTATTCCACGGACATAATCATATATATTTCTGTCATGTCCATAATTATTTACTAATCTTAAAAGTCTCTGTGCACTATCACAATATATTCTTCGACTTATGGTGTGTTGTTGACCGCTGACATATTGTTCTCTCCGTAATTAGTTCAAACTCCGCTCCCTCTTTAATGCCGAAATAAATTTCCAGATGTTAAGACCATATAAATTCGAGCAAAACATTTTCGAGAAATTGCGGTTCGAGGAACTTGTATTTCGAGAAAAGTTCATTCGAGCAATTTGATTTTCGAGCAATTGATTTCGAGCAATTGATTTCGAACAATTGCATTCGAGGAATTTGCCGGAGAAGCACCTTTTCCTCTGAATGAAAGACTCCAAGGTGTGTGTTGCCTTATCATTCTTCAGAATGATACTCGTCCTTCTTCAAAGCCAGGACACAGGTTTTGCTGTTATGTCCTTGATGTCAGAATATATTATGTTAGTGAGGCTGGCGATATCTGTCAAGGCTTGACATAGGTTTTCGTTGCCGAGTTTTAAGAGAAGTTTGGAAAACTATTCGGCATGGGAATATCCTCTTAGGTGAACCCTTATGTAAATTCAAGACAATATATCTTTATTGTACTGATGCTGCATTTTTTAAAATCACTATTATAACACGTATTTGTCTTGAGACCAACTGCCATTTAAACATCGTCGTCGAGCTGATAAAACCATAGTACCTAAATAAAAACCACTAACGGAACCCGTTGAAAAATATTTTGCAATTTACAAAACTTCTTTATAGACAATGTTTAACGTATGACACTATCCATCAGGTAAAATTTTAATTTTTAAGTTTTCAAAACTACTTGCACGTGACATTGCTACAACACTTGACCATAGCTAAATACTGGTTGTGACGAATATTATACATATATTCTTACTTTATCCAGAGTTTGTCTTTGTGGTTTATTAATTGCCATCGCACATGCTAGGCGCACAGCAAAAATGGGAAAGGTACCACAAAGAAGAGCTAGAAGAAGGCCGAATAGAATTTTGAAATAATAGATTACAAAAGCGATGACTCAATGCAACTTAAAAGAAAGAAACTGTGATGGAAGAGTATGAAAAACAGGTGTTGGATAACGTCGAAAGACGTTTTAACAATATATGTACGTATGCTTGTCCCAACAGGGAAGCAATGAACCAGTGAGTAAATAAGCACATCCACATAATTATAATAAGCAGAAAATACACCTTACAGCATCTAAGCAACACCGATTTTCTTTAACTGTCATTTTACATGTATTTTGACGTTTGTCTCACGAATCAGCAGACCGTTGATTTCAAATAAACATTTAGTAGCTGGAGTAGTCCATTGCAATAATCGGCAGAACGCCGCAGGCTGACTTCGAGAATATCCTTGGTTTACTGCTACTGCATGGCAGGCTGCAACCACTTGAAAGCTACAATATGATGGTTTTTCTCTCAAAATTATCAATTTATTTTCAATTTAGGACTTTTGTGCACATCTACACGGTGACGGCTTTCATTTAAAAATAGAATTATCGAAATTGGTCCAGTGGAAGTCTCAAAATAGATGTCGAAAGAAAACGCTTCACGTTTTAAATATATAGATAAATATATTATTATTACAAACAAGAATGTAACTAGGGTTTCCAAGTCCCGGGACCAAAAGTGTTTTCGGCACTTTCGATCTAAATTTCAAGTCCCGGGACTAGTCCCGAAGATCCCGAAAATGGTCCCGAAAGGGAAATAGTGTTCAGGTGAAATTTCCGAATGTAATTTCCAAAGAAAAACTAGTGTTTTAAGTTAAATAAAGTATTTCTGTGCTGATAATTTGCGTTGGGGCTCGTTTACAACTTCATTGCTTTCTTCTGGTAGGTACTAAAAATGTCTGTCGCTCTTCATCTTTTGCTTTTGTTTGAACTGCAAAGTGCTTTTGTAATCCTTTCGTCAAGCTGCCTCTGATTATGATAATTTTGTAGGAACCAACTTTACATTTCGCCAATTGATTGTTTTATCTTCAATATATAAAATTGTTGCCATATTGACTTCAAATCGTCATTTTTTTAATGTAGAATGAAGGTAGGTTGCGAATCGGAATTCCTTTTAATTGTAACGCTTTAGCAGACAAATAACGAACACACTTAAAACCCAAAAATATAAATTATTCAGCTTCTTCGCGCATATCTAAATCCAACAAAAAAAATAGACAAATACATAAATCGAAGATTATATGCAAATGTGGCTGAAACACACAGGTTTAATCCTAACCTACCGAAAATAATACCTCTCCTGCATACGCAAAACGCAAATAATGCAGATTGTGCAAGAGGCATGAGTAATACGCCGGAAGCCGGTGAATACCCGTCCTAATTCTCTGATATCGAGTATACGCACGCATGTTGACATGGTCCCGGGACTTCGCCTGTTCTGGCTGTGGTCCCGGGACTCGGTTTTTGTGGTAGAATCCCTGGACTGGAAACCCTAAATGTAACAGATTAGTTTTTTACGTAATATGTACTTGCTTGCTTAATTTACTATACAGTCTAGCAAGATGCCCGTTCTTCGTACGGACTACAAATGTTTCTTTTTTAATCTTAAACGAATTCTGGAGTGCCCCCCTCACCCCTTACTCAATATGCTAAACTATCAAAGGCTGCAAAAGAATATTGTAGGTAAAAAAGAAAATATCCTTCCAAAAAAAGTTCTTAACTCTTTTATGCTTCACGTACTCCTTTGGAAATGTGTCTGTGTATAGATTAATAAAACTATAGTTTTAGTATAACAATGAGATAAAATCAAAAATAGATGTACAGTGGGCGCCTTAGAAATCGGGATAATACTGTGATATATTTTGCGTGTATTTTTAAGTGTATAAACTGGGTTTTTATAGTTGTGATGGTTTTGATTGTTATGTCATATTTTTATTGTTTGTCAAATATGAAATGACAACTCACATTAATGAAGTAACCAGAGCAAAAGAATAATAATAAATTCAATATTACAACACAACATATTACGTGTCCCGATTTCTAGGGCGCCGACTGCACTTATTAAATGTTGTATTCATATATTATGGCAGGATACCAGTTTCCACCACTTGGGGGTGGAATTTCCGAAATCCTCTCATTTTATTCTAAGAGATATTGAGAAATTTGTTAAAACACAGTTTGCCCCTTTTCACCCCTTAGGGGTGAAATTTTGAAAAAATATTTCAGCCCGTCTTATCCTGATATAAACGCAAAGCAAAAAAAATCGTTTTAACCCCTTACCCTTTTTCGCTTTTCCGTTTTTACCGCTTTAGGGGTGAAATTTAAAAAAAACTTTAAAACCCCTTGCTAAGGATTTGAAAAACACATCTATATGCCAGAAGGAATGTTCTAACTCAACAAACACAAGAGATACAAGGGGTTGTATAGTTCACCCCGAATGCAGATTTGCACTTTAAGGGTTGATTAGGGCAAAATCTCGAAATGCGTTTTTAGACATTTGCATTGGATAGTTATGCAAGCAAACACCAAGTCGATATCTTACCGGGTCTAAGAGATATTGAGAAATTCGTGAAAACACAGTTTACACCTTTTCATCCCTTTAAGGGTAAATTTTTCCAAAAATAAAATAAAATGTTAATTACTTCTTCAAATTTTTTATTATTTACAGAAAAGTAGTATTTTTTAGAACATATAAATTGGATAAAATAATTTCATTTAGACAACTGTAAGAGAACATTATTTACAGGATTTTGGTAAGAGTAATTTATTAACAGGGC